>JAVLUX010000021.1:27544940-27719940 GCA_032164185.1 Moxostoma hubbsi | reverse complement strand
CTAGGTTCTTGTGCTTCGGAGGCTGGTGGCAAACATAGGGGGAAACTGAGGCTGGTCTCGCCTCTATCGCACAGAGCTGAGCCATGATCACGTGAATACAAATGAACAGTGTAAAGTCTCTTATCTGAGTCTGTTTTGTGTGTCACAACCACAAGAATACAAATCAACAATGCAAAGTTTCATGGTGTCTGGGATGGGATATAAAGTGGTGTGTGAAGTGAAATATTGAGACAAATTTTGTTCTGTTTACTGTAGCTTTCTGTCCCTTCTGACAGCAAGATAATTTTGTTCCTGATGAACAAAATATTCCAGCTCTGAAAACTGAAAAACCTCAACCCCTGTAGAGCCGACATGTGTCTTTAACTTGTGTGTGAATGCATGCTGTGTGTGTGTGTGTGTGGGTGCAGATCAACTGAGTTGAAGCATGTGAACTTGCAGAATATAACAAAGTTCACTGTATTCTTCTGGTGAGTGGCATAGGCATTACATCATCCAATGCAAGTTTTGTTGCACCTGCACATCTTGTTATAGCTGCATGCATTCTTTCTGGCCATTCTACATCTGTATGTCAGTTGCTAGTGCACCTTTTGAGGCCAGGGGAGTGAGGTTTACACATACCGAACAGCTATCACGTACCAGCTGGCTCACGTTACATTTACATGAGTTGATCAATGATTTATTTTGATTTTAAAGTGAATAATGACTTAAAATTCAGTCTGTTCATCATACAAAGTGATCATATGCCTTCAGGACTTGGTATATGAAGCACAATTCACATTGACTACATTTATGACACTTTTGGGAGCATTTTAAGCTTTAAAGTGAGTCATTATCAACTATTGTACGGAAATCAGTTAGCCAACCTGGAGTCCAATCGGTGAGTGTTGCCTGCCCTATAAAAACACGTAAAAATGTTTAGTTGACAATTCAGATGAACTGTTGCCTGATGTGAATGTCTAGAAGAAAAAGATCTTTCAGAGAGATCAGTTTTCTGAGCAGTTTATGTAGAAACCATGGTAAATACAAACATATCGGTCGGCCGATATTAGCCTTTCACCGATATATCGTATTGGCTTATATGTTTTCTAATAGGCACAGATATGAAAACTATTTTTCAGAACATATAATAAAGAAAACAATGCCTGGGAGATTTAGAATTGGTGTCATAGCGTAGTTTGTCCAGCAGAGTAAGCTCCAACTCCATTGTTTACAGAGCTAAGCTGACTGGTTCTGCAGACAGGGCGGAGTTAAGTGGTGCAGAGTTAAGCGGTGCCTTCTCTGTAAGCTGCTAACTAGTTTGTGAAATTCATACTGGAATGTTAATAAAAAATGACGCCATCATTATCTCATTTCAATATAACTAATACTATGTTAACCCTGTCCCTGACAACCATGTCACTAATGTTTATCACATCTGTTTGCTATGTTTGCCAGCTATAGTTTGTCAGTGCAGTCAGTAACGTAGCAGATTGAAAGGTAAACATCAGAACATCTTTTTGCAGCTCAGCAGACAATGGTGCGGCTGTGGATTGTGTCTGTTGAGTGTTGATTTCACGCTACGTTCTTAACTGGTTGGTGAGACACAATGCTGGAAAGTAAATAAACAACGTTCATCTTTTACTCTCCATGACAATGAGCTTATAGCTAACTAGCTAACCATGTAGTTACTTTCATACTTTGTTAGTTGAGTGGAAGCTAAACATGTATTCACCAAACAGGATTCGCAGTTTGGTGCCCTCTTCAACTGAACAATTCCAGTCGATGCATTTCTAAAATGTAATATTTAAAAGTCTGGTTTTCCACCAGAATACGGTGTAACATGTTCCGCTGTTTATCTCTTGACTCAGCAGCATCGAACAATTAGTTATTTTTTGTGACTGTTTTGTTATACATTAACAGTGAAATATTGCTAATGATGTTTTGATAAGCAATGAAACTGTAATTTAGAACAATTTAGAGGTACTTGTACTTTACTTGAGTATTACCATGTCATTTTCTATTACTTAATACTTCCACCCCACTATATTTCAGAGGCAAATGTTGTACTTTTTCCAATGTTGACAATGTATAATAATAATGTAAAATATTATGTGATAAAATATTTGTTTAAGAAAGCAGCCTTCTGAGTACCTTTTTATAGTCATATCGTTGCAAAATCGGTGCACAATCCACATAGTCTTTTTTCATTCCAGCTCAAACAATAACTATATCGGCCACCATATCAGTAATCTAAATTGGTTTCGGTCTCAAAAATCCTATATTGGTTGGGCTCTAATATACATATTTATTCCTGGAATTGTTCACTCAATAGCTGCATCACCACTGCTGTAAAATGACAAACATTTCCTGTATATGTAATATAAATGGTTTATTGCCATATGTCAGCATGCTCATTACAGTCAAAGGCAAGAGTCAGTGGGTTTGACATGGCATTGGTAATAATTAGGTTAGACTGCACTGGAGATGCTTCACATAGTTCCACCTTTACAATCATCATGTTCAATTGTGAGCTGATGGAAAGAGGTCAAGGTTCAAATTAGAGCAACAAGAGGCAGAGTCTATGGGCAGCTCAGGTAAACACACTGAGTTGATTGGTTGCTAATGAGAGGTTCACTAAAATGTGCTGCACTGATTGGTCTGTAATTAGCAGACTGAAAAAATGCACCATGCTGATTGGCCTGTAATGAGGATGAAATAGTTGAGGCTAGGCAGGTGTCTATTTTAAACAAGCACTCTTGGTTTGATTACATGGAAAATTACATGGAGAGCACAATAATTTTAGTGAGCTTGGATGTTTTGTTAATTTGACACACAAGCAAACTATCAATAACTTATCTGTTCGATTGCATAATAGACTATTTCTTTAAAACAAACAAAAACTGAAAATGACAATAAAAAAAAAAAATCACCCAATTTCTTCCTTTTTGTTTAGCTGCATACACAATTATAGGGCAACATTTGACAGATAACACCAGAATTTCTGCAGAAAAAAAGCAGAGAAGGAGAGAGAGAGAGAGAGAGAGAGAGAGAGAGAGAGAGAGAGAGAGAGAGAGAGAGAGAGAGAGAGTTTTTGCTGTAATAATTTAAACAATATAAAATTATTTGTTTCCTGTAAAGGTCCACTTAGAAAGTTAGTCAAGGTTATTTGCACCAAAAACATTCGTAATTAAATTTTACTTAAGGCAGGTGCATACTGTAGGATTTTGGCCACGATTCAGCCAGTGAAACGATTCAGTGTGACATGTTCAAAGATGGCCGATTAATAGCCTTTGCGATGATCTTCAGCCTCCGACAAAATTTGGGCAGTGTCTGAAATTTAGCATTGTAGCCGTATATTGTGACTGTTATTATGACGACCAGATGAGATATTCCGCTTCTCTCTGCACCATAGCAACATTTGTTCCCAGTTATCACTCTACTCTTAAATTATTTCTTTTGTCTTTTCATTTTATATAAAAAGTTTTAATAAATAAATAAGCAGAAAATACTTGGAGAACATTGTATCATGTCAGCAATATGAAAGCATTAATCTCTGAATTAAATAAATACAGAGCTTACAAAACAAAAAAATAAATGATTGCATTTTTTTAAAAAAATCTTTACATTTATCATGCATTTTATTTACTATGTTATTTTTTACATTGATTTTAAGTTTTACTTTTAATAAACTTTAACTTAACTAAGCTTCTTTAATTAAGATTCACACCACTCCAATTGTATTTATAAATAAATAAATAAAACAGAAAGATTGAACAATTTATACTGGTAAGTATTTATGAGACGTTTTAATCTAAATCAGCAAATAAAGTTGGATACAATTGTGTTTGCATGTGTTTGGATTATCCATTGGGAATTTGCAAGTGTAATATATGATCAGCCTTCATGAATTTTCTAAATTTTGTGTGGCCGATAGTTTACTAATCTAAAAGAGGAGAAAGATATACCTTTTTTGTTCTCTCCAATGTGAACAGAGATGTTTGTAATGTTTCGCTTCTATTCCGCAACACTCCCGTAACTTGAATCACGCTCACTGATCAGGCAATTGGGACAACAGTTGGCTACATTGTATATCGGGCAGTCTGACATAACGTTGCCTTTAGTTTTACATTTTCAATCCGATCTCTAACCTTTTTACAATTAAACGTTTTGTTGTATGCTACTGTACCTTTAAAAATTCTACTGAATGTAAATGCCCTCTTCACATTTATATTGAGAGAAAATTCTTACCTATGTGTTATGGGTTTGTTGCTGGGTTCAAAAATAGTTTGTATAACTCTGTCCTTCAATGAAAGACTCTTCATTAAGCATGCATTACATGAAAAAAAAAAGTTGAAAATGAGAATTGAGAGTTACAGCGGAGGGCTTTTCACCCGGACATCCTTGACCGTTATAAAACACCATGTTTGTAAGATTTCTAGAGTTATCTGTACTGTTCCCCTAAAAGAACTATATACATGTAAGAGATGATATCACTTCATTTGCGTTAGTTTACAGTTACTGCAGATCCTCAACTCATTTTCTGTTTCTTTCTTCTGCCTTTGGAAATGTGGAGAACTTTGTCTTCAGTAATCTTTTCTAATTAAAACTCAACTTCATTGGTCTTCATTGTTCATACTCATCTCTCTATTTGGTCTAGCTGCATTCCCCTACACTTTTTTTTCATGAAATCATCATTTAGTATGGATATGGGGGGGGGGGGGGGGGGGGGGGGGTGGCACTGGTAATTACAAAGGTATTATGCTATAAATGTGGTTTATGAGGACATTTCTTTTTGTTTTGTTGTTTAATTCTTTAGTTGTTTCATTTATCAGCCCTAACAGCATCTCACCAAAGCCAGATCAGTTATTGCAAACATCGCTCTCTCTCTCTCTCTCTCTCTCTCTCTCTCTCTCTCTCTCTCTCTCTCTCTCTCACACACACACACACACACACACACACACACACATATACACACACTTGCTTTCAAGTGTTGGTTTGTTTGCAATTACAAGGCAATTCACTCCCCTGTTCTCTATCTCATTCCATGTGACCTGTTCCATTTTACTCAACTCGTTTCTAACTTGTCTTTGTAGAGGCTACTGTATAGATTGTTCAGAACAGGTAAAGTGTGGGTAATGTGAGTTAGATGTTCTTACTTGGATTGCCTTTGTTTCTAACTTTTTTGAGTTAAGGTAGAGAGATAAATGGTGTCAATATTGAGAAGGTAAGCTAATCTATATTTAAAATGAGCCTTTTGGCGTGCAAGGGTGCTGTAGTTTACTGTCCATCACTGAAGGTTACATAGTTGTTTAATGAAATCTATTTGTTGAGAAGAACCTTTGCTCAAGGTCTACTCACTTTGATACATTCTCAGAGGGAAATTATATTGCTCAGAGTCTGCTATTTTATATCTCAGGAGACTTACAGTATGTAATGTGCTCTCAGTTAAGTTTATTTAAGTATCTTCTTTATCTTGGATGTTTATCCTAAAATTCTATAGGAGAAATAAAAACAGACACAAATTAGACAATAGTTAACATCTATGATAATTGATAAGCATAGATATGACTTTTTGAGAAATTTTTAATGTTGACATTGCTGGCTTTTGTTAGTCAAATTTGGTATCTTGGCAAAGTTATTCACTGTTGACATAGTCTATGGGTTTGTCTATACAACTCATGCGCATACACAAGCACACTCATACAAATGGAAAAAAGTGCAATGAAAAATACTTAAATGTGAAGAAGTAGAAGGAAGGCGATGTGGGGACCGCTGTGATGACCAAATAGGCATCAGTGTTAGCTGTTGGCGAGATGGACAGTTATTATGCAGCATCTGTTGATCTCTGACTCCCTGCATGCTCCCGGGATTACCTACTGTCCTCCTAGAGGGCTATCAATGTTAATTATTCTGTGGGATGAAGAAAGATGTTCCAGCTGACCTAGAGGTCTGGAGAAATAGATGAAGCATGGGACATGGGAGTATCGATAACTTCACAGCATTTGATTTAAGTTGGGTCTCTTCCATTCAACAGATGGCCAAAAGCAAAGGTGGTGGTGCCACATAGTTCCAAACAAAAGTCTTTAATAGGGAGTTCCCACACTTTTAGTAATATTTCCATGACTTTTCCATTTTTTTTTTTCAGTAGTTAAGATTACTGGATAAAGTAAAAATAATAATAATAAAAAAAACTTTATAGTAATCACACTTATGAATTAATTAATTCATTTCTAGCCTATGAAACATTTTAGATCATAGCATAACTAGAAATGTTTATAATTACTGTATAAATTTCCCTGACATTTCCAGGGCTGGAAATCTCTGTGTCACAGTCCTATCATTCTGTCAGTCTGGGTTTTTGCTGACAGGACCATGGCATCATCGTCCCATATCTGTCTTGTGTTTCGTGTGATGTCTTTGTGTGAGCGTACAGGTCCGGTTGTGATTTCCCACTGTGTGCTCTTCGGACTGTCTTGTTTCATGTCCGGAGGATAGTGTCTGGATCCTGACTCCCCTGTCTGTTTCAGTCTGTGTCGGGATCTTGACACTCATGCTCCATGTTCTGTCTGTCTTTGTTTGAGCGCACAGCTTTGGGTTTATAGTTACCTGCTGTGCACTCTTCGGCCAGTCTCTTGTCTCACATCCGGAGCATGGTATCTGGATCCTGACCCTTCTGTCTGGTTCGGTGTCGGGATTCGGAAACTCATGTTCCATGCCTTGTCTTGTGTTGGTGTGTGTGCATTGTGCTTGTCACCTTGGCTGGATGCACTCATGTCAATGATCAGTTCTGTCTCTCGCGGACTCACGTTGCGCTTGTTTTGCACTGCGTGCCTGGGTCACAAGCTATCTTCCCGTTGAGCTGAGGTTCAGACATTTTGGGCTGAGGATTCAGATTTGTGTGTGGTTGAGTTCTCGCAAAGGTGTCCTGTCTTGTTTTTGTTGCCTGTTGAGTGCAAAAGCCATGCAATGCATCATACCCCAACACCTTGTTTATTATTTCGTTTATTAGTCACTCCTGCCCTATATTGTTAACCTGTTGATTTCTCTCCCTATTTTAGCCTCTTCGTGTGTGCTGTCCAGTTCCTGTTCGTCTTGATTGTTCTCCCATGTTGGTCCTGTTTGTCAGTCCTGTTTCGTCCCAGCTCGGTACGGTCGGTCCTGTGCCCTGTTTTCCTCTGCCACAGCTTGGATTGTCTGTTTCCCCTATGGGTTATATTATATTTGTTTTTCCAATATAAGGATCCAATGGTCATAACATAAATGATCTTTCTCGCCATGTGAGTTTGTATACTTAATAATTTGCAAGAAACTCCCTCTCTGTAATATCTGGAACACTATGGAAAGATTTATAGTGGTAGGTTTTTAACACAGTTACAAGCAATATTGTTCAATATTTTGTTGGCTACCACTTCCCGCTCCACCACCTGCTGTGACTTGCTAGGTGTTTAGGGAGTAGAAAAATGCAGTGATTTAATCAGTTGCAGCTTTTTTTAGGCTAATCCACTTAATTGTGTTGACTTTTTCACTTGCCCTCTCCTATTCTGAATAGGACCCAACAAAACCCAACAAAATATATCTTGAATTCTGGTAGAATTAATTAGATAACCTGAGTGTGCAGTCAGCATTTGTGTTCTGATCAACATCGACTGCTGTGCGTGTTTAACAAGGCTGATCGTGGACAGACCACACCTGTTTCTGTTGTTCAGTCTCGGCTATACAAGAGAGCAATGAAGCATTTTACTGGCTTGGAGTGCTTTATAGGATTGGGGAGTGAGAAAGAGGGCAAAAGTCAGAGAAATGGAGGGACACACAAAAAAAAAATGTATACACCATCGCTAATGCACAGTCTTACTCCTGCCAACAAAAACTAACAGAAATCCCTGCTGCTGTGAAATGCTCAATATCCAGCGTTTCTCAAAGATCGCTCCTCTTTGAAAACCTTGAACATTTTCAGTGGCAGTCTTTAAGTACTGTATAAGAGAAGTGCAGATCAGAAGTTGTTTTTGTATTCTGTATTCTTAAGGCTCCCCAAGGTAGACTTCAAAAATCTGGAGCATCATTAAAATAAATGTTTTAAAGTTTATAACCTGCAAACTGATAAAGTAATTCCCATGTTCCTCTTCAATATCAAATCTCTTCATTTGTGCCTTAATATTAATTTTTATATTGAATGTTATGGGGTACCAGGTTAAACTGATAGATGATAATGATGATTCGCTGTAGGGGGACCTATGAATTTTGAGAAGAAATCAGAAAAACTGTTCAAAGCATGACTTTTCATCCAAATCAAAAATTCAGGAAGGAAGAGGTGAAAATAGCTTTTTACATTCAGTAAGTTTACACATGCCAGTGGAGAAATGTTGGCCAGAAAAAAGAGAAAAAGACAACACAAACTGAATAGGTCATACATGGCAGACTGAGGGTAAAATGAGAGGACAAACCACTGGCATCCTAAATCAGGTTGAGATTAAATATTCTCTGTCTTTCTCTTTCATTTTCTCCCTTTCATTGTTTTATTGTAATTTTTCTGTCTCTAAGGTCACAGGTTTATTTGTGTACACTCTCAATAACAACAAAACTTTGTGCTTTTGTAAAATAAAGAAAATAAATAGGGTGCGCATTCAGCCTTCTCCGTCTCCGCAAGCATATTTCTGAAACATATGTCTAAAGAAAGCTTAAAATGTCTAATTTTAAATAATAATAAAAAATCTAATTTAAAACAAATGTTTTCCTGCAATGGTATCTGTATGAAACAAAGCATATAATATATATATATATATATATATATATATATATATATATATATATATATATATATATATATATATATATATATATATATATCCATCCATCCATCGTCAACCGCTTATCCTGTACAGGGTCGCGGGGATATATATATATATATATATATATATATATATATATATATGCTATTTATTCCTGTGATGTAAACCTGAATTTTCAGCATCATTTCTCCAGTCTTCAATGTTACATGATCCTTCAGAAATCATTCTAATATGCTGATTTGCTGCTCAAGAAACATTTATTATTATTATCTATTATCTATACAGTTGTGTACAATTTTTTTCAGGATTCTTTGATGAATAGAAAGTTCAAAAATAACAACATTTATCTGAAATAGAAAGCTTTTGTAACATTATACACTACCGGTCAAAAGTTTGGGGTCAGTAAGACACTTAGTTCCAGGGGGATTGTCCCTGTAATAAATGCACTGTAAGTCGCTTTGGATAAAAGCGTCTGCCAAATGTATAAATGAAAATGTAATGTCATACCATGTCATCTGCAGAAAAATCTACCACATAAAATAATAATAATAATACATTAACTGAGACAAAGCATGGATACATTATCTTGTGCTAAGCGGGTCTGTTTACAGGCATGACCTTATAGCACTGCGCAGTGCAGAGAACGAGCGACTCTGGAAGAAGCGCACCTCAACCTATTTCAGTTCACCATAATCATATCAAACTATATATTTGAAATAAAAACACATTTTTCGAACTATATTTATAACAGGAATATGATGATTATCTTTGCATGTGAGCTATTTTGCGTGTGTCAAAATGCAGTTTCTTTTTATTTGCAAACTGTTAGTATATTCCGACAGTTTGGATTGGGTGGACCAGCCATCAATCTGTGTGGACCAGTTCCACAATGGCACTTATGTAGCCTCGTGCCTGCATTACACATAGGGCTGGGCGATAAAACGATATCAATATTTATTGCGATAAAAAACTCCATGATATCGACGATAAGCTTTTGAGTAATTTTCGATATTTAGCCGATGTTCTACATCTAGACATGCGTGTTGCTAAACAGTTTGGCTTCCTTGTCGTATGTTTCCACTGGCGCGTACTGAGCGAATGTGAGCGAGCGCTTTCAATTCCTTCATATGGAAGCCGAGCGTTAAGCTTGCAAGGTGGATTGTAAAATTAACAGCAGCGTGGGGCAAGCGGTTCCCTAATGTTGGGAGTGGCTTTGTGCGGATCTATTCCACATCAGTGGAAACTTTAGCCTCAGACTTCAGCCTCAGATTTTATGATGTTGCTTTTGCCCCTACTACGAAGGTCACCGTGTTCCGGATCCCAGATTGATTCCATCTTGACTGCAAGACATCATGACGTGTTGTTTGATTACAGAACTCGAGGCACTTACGGAGTTTCCACATTGGATACACACTGTTTAAAAACGGCGGAGGACATCGCTGTTTCTATAGTGAATGACTCTTGGGCGGCTACCATGAAATAGGGAGAAATACCCCTGCTTGTATGCTATTTTGCCACTGAGAAGCTGACCTTCAGAATGCTGACAGAACTTCTGCTTGGGAGTGGCAACAGGTGATCACACATGCTCCCTCCCTCTCTCTCTATCTCTCTCTCTCTCTCTCGCTTTCTCTATCACACACACATGCACATCCATCCATCCTTGTTTATCCAATAACTTGTTCGAAACAGCACAAGCTACTATTTCTGAAGTGAACTTTTTGAATTACTAACAGAGGTTTTGAAGCATCATTTGTTTTGAACCAGCAATGGCAGATTCTGATCCGTAGCATTATAAAGTAGTTCCATGCACAAATGCACGGCCTCCATGTACGCCGAATCACAGCAGTGTTGATGTAGGTGCCATATAGCACTCTTGCTCGTGTGATACTACTTAAATACTGTATATATACCTTCATTATGATTCAGAATGAACAGATCATCTTATAACATTCATATCCAACTGCATTCAATTTATAAACTCTATAAAATATTGTAATATTTTCATAGAAGATCCCTCAGACACCACTGCATTGGCTGTGTCTGTGCCGCCAACGCAGTTTTTTAAAGACTATTTAGGATTTTGTTTTCTCTTCTTTTTTTGGAAATTCAAAAAAATGTGCAATGTGCAAATTATATCGAATGATATGAAAAAGAATATTGTGATACAATTTTTTGCCATATCGCCCAGCGATAAAATTGATGGAATTTTGTAAATCTTTAAAATAGACTAAAATATTTTTTCATGTGGACTTGGGTTACACATATTTCTAAAATAATATTATTTATGTATAATACATTTAAAATTTGAAGTAAAATAGTTTGCATTTCTGTTAAAGCTGAAAGGTGTGCGAAAATGAACAAGGAGGAAATACAGACATTATTTTGAATGAATTTGAGTGGGAAAACATTTCTTTAATAGGGGTTTGGAAATTAACTAAATGTAAAGTTAGTAGTGTTGTGATTACATTTCCAATGTAAGTAATTAGTTAGGTAATCTGATTACTATTTTAAGGTAAGTAATTAGTCATTTTTTAATGGATTACTCTTTAGAGTACCTTACCCAACACTAAAAAGTACTGTGTTCCAGGCTCAACTGGAAGACAAAGGCGCTTGCTACACCAAGGTTATTGGTTTGAATCTCATGGAAAAAATAATACATGTAGCTAACTTGAATGCAAGTCACTTTGTATATAAGCATCTGCCAAATGCATAAATGTAAACATCACATTTTATTTTGCTGTTTTAATTGATATTAGCAAGGCTGTAATTTGGACGTAGGAAATAGGCCAAAACAGAACAAAAGCAATCTTGCTAGTGTGAAAGTGTTTAAATTTACCAGGTGATTGTAGCTATGAACTGAAATTTACTTGAACAACAGACCATGGTTTGTGTTTTATGTGTTAAGTGCATGTTGCTGTTGGCTGGGTAACCGCAGGTGGGCTGTTGTAAGCCAAGCTTTAGTGGATTAAACCATAAGAGCCATAATGAGAAATGTCTACTTTCCTCCCACTCACCTTCTCACTGATCCTCAGCTTAGAGTGTAGGGGTCAATGGACTCATTGGGCAGCAGCTGTGTGTATGCTGACTTGAAATTGAGATGTTTTACCAGAACCTACAGGCAAAGACAATGCTTTAGAGACCTTCTGCTGTTTACCAGTGAACTACACACACAGAAAAAAAGTGTGCGACTTCGAGCTTGACCCTGGACATTTACTAAAAGGTATATTTCAGGTTAAATACAACTTGAGCTCTATCGACAAGATCTCTAGCATGCTGTCGATTACCACAGTTAACAGGTCCCCCAGTTTGTAAAAACAAAGGAAATTGTGTTTACAGTATTGCATTTACAATGGAAGCCTATGGACCAAGTGTATAACACAGCAAACACTGTAAAAGTTTAAAGTAACTGTTAGACTGTTTCAGATTTTAACCATGACCCATAGTCATTACATGTGTTAGGAAGCAATTTTCACTCAGTGTATCTGAGCAAAGTTATATCCAATCCTTCAACTCATGTTATGACTATGTTAACCTACTTAACCTGTGATATATTAAGCAATATAGTGAATATTGTGATGATTTTAATGTGCTTTTTATTTGGCCATTCAATTTTATAAAGAGCGTATCAATACACTAATATCACAAACCTTCAGTGCTGCACAATTAATCAAAATAACATAAAAATGGTGAGTTGGCAATGTGAATATTAAACCACAAAATGGTGAGTTTCACCAAATTCAAAACATTGAAAACTGTCTAATAAACGCTGCACTTTCAGTGTCAAAATAAAAGCTCAAGGTGAAGGTGAAATATAACAGAAATGTAATTATTTTATATAAAACAAATCTAATCCCCAAAATAATAATGATAATAATAAACTTGGTCCCACAGTAATAATTTTGTATTATGCAATATTCAATTGGGTTTCAAAGAATAAGTGGAGTAATTTTTGCACACCTTGTTATTAACAAAAAAAGTTTTTGTAAAAATATATAAGGTAAATAATGCTTTTTAATAAGATACTCTGTATCATTGTAAATAAAATATTAATATAAAAGTGCATGTCAATGAAAATTATTAAATCTCAATCTCCCTTCTGTGTGTTTAATGAAAAACTATGGGCAAATATGCCTTTATTATTATTTTTTAACTGATTTTTATTCAATGCCATCACAATACTGAATATGCTTGGCCTCAAGGGCTATTTCAATGAAAAAATGGTTCCACTGATTTAAAAAAAATAAATAAAAAATCAACACCCTTGAGCCTTTTCAGAACAAACACATAATTATCAAGAGAGATATTGAATATTGTCAAAAGGCTAGAAAATATTGAGATTTTATAGCCATATCACCCAGCCATAGTGCATTCACTTAAAACAGTACCACCTCAACAAGATGACAGACAACTTCACTGCACAAATATAAAACATTTTAAAGAAGATTTTCTAGGAGATGCTTTAGCAAAAATCAAAGCTTCACATTTCTGTTTGTATACTCTCTGGTACATTAGCCCCATACGTTGTGTTGTAAGAGCATTACTATACATGTGTTTTTCCATTGCTTTTACAAACTGTGAGAGGCGAGTCTAACTTATTTTCTGTTGTTATTGACAGCAGGCCACAGATGCCGTCAAAAGAGCTTAAGTTGTATTTAACCCAAAATAGGCAAGTCATTTTTATTTATATTGGGCTTTTCACAACACACAACATTTCAAAGCAGCTTTACAGAAAATCATGCTTTAACAGAAAATTAAACTGTAATATCTATAAATTCTTAGAGTCATCATTGTGTAGTTTGATTAAAATATTATTGTAAATTATGTATAAAAATAAATAAGTAAAAAGTAAATAATAATTGTATTTAGAACCCCAGTGAGCAAGCCGAAGGCAACTGGCAAGGAAAAAAAAAACTCCATAAAATGTTGGTTAATGGAGAATAATAACCTTGGAAGCAACCAGGCACACTGTGAATAAATGCCAATATTAGTTTTTTTTGTGTAGTGCAAGTCATGGTAAAAACAGTAAACTAGTAAACTAAGTAAGTTTTAAGGCCCATTATTTAAACAATGATTTTGTTTGAACTGTTAGATTAATGCCTAATATCTTTGATATCCATCCTGGATTAACTGAAGAAGTTCACATAGATGCATTGTCCATTGTTGGTTGGTTGATCAAGGCTTTTGTTGGCAATTAATTGATAGTATGTGTTCCTTTCAAGTTTAGTCTAGGATAGCATATTCTAGGAACCATTAACAGGCCAGAATTGTTTTATTGTAATGAACATGATGGAATATAGTGTGGTAGACTTTCACTTAAGTACTGCAGAGCTAGACCATTCAAAGCTTTGTATGTAATTAACAGAATTTTAAAATGAATACAAAATGTATCCGGTAGCTAATGTAATAATGATAAAATGGGTCTAATGTTACCATATTTCTTGGTTCTAGTCAACACTCTGGCTGCTGCATTTTTAACCAATTAAGGTTTATTTATTGGACTTGCTGGACATGCTCCCAATAATGCATTACATAAATCTAGTCTTGAGGTCATGAACACATTAATTAGTTCCCCATCTGTCGTTCATTTTGACGATGTGTCGAAGAAGCAACCCTAGGGGTCTCTCTTGAGCGCCGAATATGCCTCTGATCTATGAAAATGCTGACAAAAAGTTGGCAGACAGTATTTGCATACCCCGCCCCTGGACATACGGGTATAAAGGCGGGGAAATGCATGACAAGTTGAGTAATTTTCATTCAGAAATTTTCTTCGGAGCCGATGGTCATGTATGCAGTCAGCAGCGAGCCACACATCTGTTCCTCTCCCTCTGAGCGATCTGCTGTTGGATCTACAGCGCACTTCAGCGGCTTTCTCCTTCTCTGCACGGCAGTGCAGTTTGCCACTGTGCGCTTCGACAGTGCAGTTAAAAGTGTTATTTTCTCTAAAAGAGTTAGTTTCTCTAAAAGAGCAAATGCACAGCTGGCATTGAACGTCCTTTTCAGGAGGTGTCTTTTTAAAGACGTCTTTCCGCCTCTGTGTAGTTTCTGGATGCGGTTGATTTCTCCCCACCTCTGACGGTCATAAAAGCTGCCTTGCGTGCCTGGGCTGCGATCACACGCAGACAGCGTTTTATGAATGGTTCATGTTCTCAGTGCGAGAACATAGCCATGGCAGCATTGCGGTTGCTGCTTTCTTTTGTCATGAGAGAAAGCCACTTCAGCCGTCCCCCCGCACCTCACCTCCTTCCTACGGGATTGGGGTAGGTGCTGTGGGTGATGAAGGTGATTTGGGGATAATGACGGGCTCTGTTCGCCTGGTAAATCCCCTCGAACCACCCGCCTCCCTGGCACGCTTGCTTGCTTCCGTCCGAGCTCGGATGAGTGATTTCTCTCCAATGGTTCATGTTCATAGTGCAAGAACATAGCCGTGGCAGCATTGCGGTCGTGCCTTTCTTTTGTCATGAGAGAAAGCCACTTCAGCCCCCCCAACCTCGCCTCCTTCCTACGCGATTGGGGCAGGCGCCGCGGGCGATGAAGGCGATTTGGGGATAATGAGGGGTTCCGTTTCACTGGGTAATTCCCCTCGAACCACCCACCTCCCCGGCACACTTGCTTGCTTCCATCTGAGGTCGGGATGAGTGTGGCCGCTTCACGGCTTCACGGATGACGACATCGGCGCTGCATCGGAGAGTGTTACAGCGCCGTCTGATGCTGATGACTCGGCCACTCACGAGTCATCATGTGTGTCGCTCACAGCCGCACATACCCACCCCCCCACCCCCCACGGTTCCTTTCTTCCCGAACATGCATGACGAGTTGAGTAAGCCATAAAGGGCACCTTTTAATGCCCGAAACAAGCTTCCTTGCTCCTCCGCTCTCACTACCCTCAACAGTGGAGCGGTCACAGTCCGCTTCCGCCCTGCATGCCACGGCCCCTCCTGCAACCAACACCAGGCCAAGGCACTTCAATACTTCCACTTGGATAGTCCTGTTCTTGATGTGCTGCAGGAACTGCTCTCAATGACTGATCGAGCCCCCCGTGCCATGAAGTTCTGAAGCGCCAGCACTCGAACCGGCGATGGCCACCCTTGTTGTCCAGAAACGCAATCAATGGATTGGACCTGGTCAAAATGCTGGAGGTAGACAAAGCACGCTTTCTCGAATGCCCCCATCTCCCAGCTCCGTCCATTCGGCGGCACCATTGACGACTCCGCCCAGCAGTCCTCAGCGGTGAAGAAGCAGACGGAGGCCATTTCACACATCCTGCCCCGCCGCAAACCTGCCGCCATGGGCCATGCCCCGTACGCTTGCCGAGGGCGTCCTGCTGCGACTTCCAAAAAAATAAAATAAACGTGCTGCTCCGCCTCAACCAAGAGTGGGCCCAGCTCTCAGCCCCAGCGTCGAGCACCCCGCAGGAAGCGCACGTTTCACGGACCCCTTCGAGGACCCAGAAGGCTCCCAAGCGCTCCTGAGATGGACGACCCTGAGATCGAGACGTTTGCACCGGAGTTGGTAAACAGACCATTCCGTCCCCCGGTGAAGGGCCGGGAAGAGAACCTTCAGTTAAAGGTATTTTTTGCACGTTTTTCAATAATAGAACAATTTCCTCTTTCTGGGTCACCTGGCCTGCAAATGCCGTTCTCACGGCACTTTGCCGCCACACCTCAACAGTCCCAGCACGCTGGACTCGGACCTCTCGCCTTCAGCCCCACGACTGTTCCCCGGCCAGCCAGTTCTGATGAGTCCAGAGGACGCCTCCACCGGACCTTCTCCACAGTCACTAACCAGCCCCCTGCCGGGTGTGCGGAACAAGTTAAGTGGTTTGAGTCTTTTCCCAGCACCAGAGCCTCGGGACGCTCCTTTGCCTCCCAACGCCACATTACCTGCTCCGCCCCGCTGCGAAGCCCCCCGGGTATGTCAAAAATAGTCGTCCCCTTAGTGCCCCTAGCACGGAGCTTGGATACGTGGCTTTCACTTCCCAATCCATCACGCTGGTTGGCCAGGACCATCTGACTCAGTTACGCAATTCAGTTTGCCAGGCCTCCACCCCCCCTTCGAGGGCGTCCGCTTTACCGCAGTGCATGGCGAATATGGCAAATTCCTGCGTATGGAAATCGTCTCTTACTCAAAGATGCGATAGAGCCTGTCCCTCCAACCGAGATGAAGAAGGATCCCTACAGCCCTTGCTTCATCGTCCTCAAGAAAGGCGATGGCTTACGACTGATCTTGGATCAGAAAGAGGGCACATCGACTCCAATGTGAAAAAGGCCCAGCAGAGGTTGTACTTCCTTCGCCAGCTGAGGAAGTTCAACCTGCCACAGGTGCTGCTGAAACAGTTATACTCAGCAGTCATTGAGTCTGTCCTCTGCACTTCAATTACTGTCTGGTTTGGTGCAGCTACGAAATCAGACATCAGAAGACTACAGAGGACAGTCCGGACTGCGGATTATTGGTTGCCCCCTGCCCCCCCTTCAAGAACTATACGAAAGTATAGTGAAGAAAAAGGCTGGTAAAATCACTCTGGACCCCACTCACCCTGCCCACTACCTTTTTAAACTGTTGCCTTCTGGCCGGCGCTTCAGAGCTCTGAGCACCAGAACCGTCAGACACAGGAACAGTTTTTTCCCTCAGGCTATCCATCTCATGAACAATTAAATTGCCCCATTGAGCAATAATTATGTGCAATACACAGTTTAAGTCTATTTATATTATCCAACATATCCACTTCTGCCATTACTTACATTGCTCTGTACATAATATATGGTATTTTTGTTCTTTATATAACAGATTGTAATAGATTTGCACTACGTGTGTGTGTATGTGGGTATGTATGATGGTGAGTGCATGTACATATATGTATAATTATTTATTTTTAGTCTTTTTTTGTTTTTAATTACCTATGTCTTGCTGCTGTTTTTGGTGTTGTTTGTATTGTTGTACACTGGAAGCTCCTGTCACCAAGACAAATTCCTTGTATGTGTAAGCATACTTGGCAATAAAGCTGATTCTGATTCTGATTTTGATCTTGGACTTGCAAGTTTTCAACCGGCCTTGCAAATGGCCTTGCACAAACTCCCGTTCAAAATGCTCACGCAAGACACATCCTAACTTGCGTCTGGCATCTAGATCAGCGGCAAGCCTATAGAACACGTACTTCCACGTCTCAATCTTGCATCGACATCAACCCTCTCTACGGCTTGCGATCGACGGCCAGGCGTATCAGTACAAGGTCCCCCCCCTTCCTCATGTCCCAGGTGTTCAGGCACCTCAGCCGTTTAGGGCCTCAGGTCAATCAGGAAAAGAGCTAGCTTGCCCTGGTTCAGAGCGTCTCTTTTCTCGGCGTGGAGTTAGACTCAGTGTCAATGTCAGCGTGCCTCGCCAACAAGCGTGCGCAGTCAGTGCTAAAATGCATCGCCCTTTAAAAACCTTTCCAGAAGCTCCTGGGGCATATGACATCCTCCACGGTGGCCGCGCCGCTGGGGTTGATGCATATGAGACCACCTCAGCACTGGCCCCGGACCCGAGTCACGAGACGAGCATGGCGCCATGGCACGCACCATGTGATCGCCACCCCCACCTGCCGCCAAACGTCAAAAATCTGGACAGAACTCTGCTGTCTGCGGACAGGAGTCCCCTTGCAGCAGGTGTCCCGACGTGTCCCGGTCACGAACGACGCCTCCAAATTGGGTTTGGGCACCATGTGCAACGGGTACGCAGCCGCGGCCGTTGGAAAGGGGCCCCACTGCACTGGCACATCAATTGCCTAGAGTTTCTGACTGTTTTCTTTTCTCTGCAGAAGTTTCTCCCGTTAGTTCGGGATAAACATGTCCTAATCAGGTCAGATAGCACCACCGTAGCGTCCATAAATCGGCAAGGCGGCGTATGATCCCGCCACATGTCACGACTCGCCCGTCGTCACCTCCTTTGGAGCCAGCAGCGACTCAAGTCGCCATACACATCCCCAGCAACCTCAATGTGGTAGCAGACGCGCTGTCACGACAACGCTTGCCCGGTGGAGAGTGGAGGCTTCACCACCAGTCGGTCCAGCTGATTTGGGAACGATTCGGCAAGGCCCAGGTAGACCTGTTTGCTTCGTGAGAGACCTCCTATCTTGTTCCATGTGTTTTGTTCTCATTGGTTTGTGTTCATGAGTCTTGTCATCTTGTTATCAGTTCTGTTATGAATTGGTTCATGTTTCATTGTCATTATTAGTGCAGTTTTTTGTGATTGGTTGTCTTGTTTACTTGTTACGCATGTCTGTGTATTTAACCCTGATGTTTCCCATTGTTCAGTGTCAGGTATTGTTAATGTAATGTTGTTTGGATGTCAGGTCAGGTAAAGTCAAGTCAAGTCAAGCCGTCACGGTTTTTGTGTTTCACGTTTATGAATAAACTGCACTTTGGTTCTTCACATCATCATCGTCTTCGTTTGCCTCTCATTGCTGAGAGAACATTACAGAATACCTGACCGACTACAAACCCAGCAGTTCAGCTGCTATACCTACGTCAGGGGAATTGTCCTGCAGGGTTGATGCCCTCAAGGAATTTTTAAATTTTTGGGCTGAATGTGCTGGTCTCCTCCCTGATGCCTGATGGTTGAATTACCCTCAATCTGGCTCAGTTCATTGATTTAGCCCTACAACTGAGTGGTTCATCTTTCAATGTACGAGTGGCTGAGGAAGAACTATGCAGAGCCGTCCACCGTCGTGGCCGCCAATACAGAGTGCAACGAAAATCTGCAAATTCACCAAGGAAATCAGAATATTTGCAAGCGCAAAAGACAACTGATATTTTTATTTATGTCTGACAGTGTCACATTAAGCATTATTAGTTCAAAAGATTTAAACTTGTATCCCGTCATCTGAGTAACATCAAAAACTTAACTGTAAATTGTAGCAACACCTCCTCCTCGACCCTTCAGATGAGGCTCATGTTTATAACAATAACCTAGGTGCTAGAATCATTTAAACTAATACATATATTCATCTGGTTTAAGTCAGGATTTAGTCAAACAGAGCACATACAAACTATTTTTTTTAAATTTTATTAGTGATTTGTTTGAAAGAGATCTAATGTTTAGTAGCCCCACCTTTATATGATGTTTATCTTAATTTTTTTTAAAGTTTGATATTAATATTTTTTTTTTCTAAAAGATTTAGCGAGGTGTTTGTATTTGGTAGTTTGGTGAACAGACACAGTCTCTATATGATATCTAGGTTATACATTCTCTATGTGTTGTAGTTTATGTGGCCTGTGTTATGTCTCAAGGTAGCTTGCAGATGGATGGAAGCCATTCTGTCTGCTTCTTGTCCTGGGCCCAAGTTAATCAAATACTATCACTGTTTCTGACTGGCAAAGCCAGACAGCTGCGTTTAGCATTAGCCAGCACATGTCAATTTGATCTGATGCCATATGCTTTTGATCCAAAAATCATTTAACAATAGTGACTGGAGTCTCTATTTCCATGTTCCTTTTAATATAGTCACCTATAACAAGGGCTAATTCTCAGTGGGTACATCACTGAGTGAGGAGAATCTGTTGGAAACAGGATTGGGAGAGTTGTGTCGCATTGCTATGCGAGTATGCCACCGAGACATCACCCAAACGCACTGCTGCTGGGCTACAGCTGGAACCAATGTGTGTGTGTTGCTCACTGTACTACCCGTATCCGAAACAATATCTACCGGCTTCTCTTTCTCATTGACCTCCTCTAGTGTTCAGATGTGTCTCTAACTCATTAATCTTCTCCATCATCCTGACAAATTCCTTACATTTATCACATGTGAATCCCTTACTGCAGATGCAAGAAGCTATAATAAATTTGTGGCATGCAATGCAGGAAGCGATAATATAAGCGGATCCCATGACTTACCGCAATTGTTTGTTGTTGTGGTGGTGATTCTTGAGCAGCGAGGGTTAAGGTCGATGTGAATCCTGCACGCCATTGTTTGCTGTTGTTGTGGTGGTTCCTGATAAGCAGCAGTTTACGATTGATACAATAATCTGTGTAAAACACAGAGGAGAGTAAGAATATACTTAGTTGAAATGCGAGATGTAGATAATCGTAAAAAAGAAAAAGAATAACGGGTATGCATGGTAAAATTTACACAGTTGAAAAAGTAGAAACGCAGAACAAAATTAAGCTTGCCGTAAAATGGCAAAGATTAAAGATAAAACCATGAATGTAGAGGAATAAGCAAAGCTAAGCAGGCTAGCAAGCTACAAAAAAAGATTCAATAATTGTGCCAGCAGCAACCGGAACAAGTCCTTGAGTGCCCAGCCAGAGCTCAAACTTGAACCCTTTTAACACTTCAGCACTGTAGAAATCAGTAGGACAGTTGGTTTCTTTTGAAAAGACATTCCTAAGATGAAAGCCTTCTTAAAAAGTGTCCTGATTTTTCAGCCTATTAAGCTAACATAAAGAACATTCCGATAGAATGTACTGTATAAGTGTACTCAAACACATTTGCAGACCTTATTCACACTAGCACCATCTTTGATTTATTATGGGAATAACATTGAGACTGTGAAAGATAAACTTACAGTCTCTTCAGTGGGCAGTACTGCAGTGTTTTTGGATCATTCCATGGACAAAACATTGATAAAATATCTGTCCAAGAACATTATACAAAAAACTCAGATGTGATCTATAAGCTTTATAGAGTTTTATACAGTTCGTGCCATTGAAGAGATAGTAAGTCTATCCCTCATTGCCTCGTTGTCATTCCATTAAAAAGCTTAGATGGCGCTAGTGTGAATAAGGTCACGAGTTGATCTGACCATAAACTCTCTTCATAGTCTGCAGAGTTAAAACCTGACCTGAACCGTATAACTACATCCAATTGCACTTGCAGTTATGTTCACCTAATAAAAAATACCCATGCTTTGGAAATACACTTACCAACAGCTTGCAGGCCCTGGTCACTTTGTCTCACTCAGGGTCAAACACTTATTATCCTGTCAGGTAACTCAATGGTCAGTCGAAATTGCTTAGTCAGGAAAGGCACTCAGTGGTCACCGGTCCCCATTTCCAGGGTCTATAAGGAGCATTTAGTGGTGGCAAGGGATACCACAGACATCTGTCTGAAAAGGGGCAGGGCATCCAAGAGGATACACAAGGTTAAGGGTGAAATCCCATAATAACCTTCGCAGGCTAGCCTTGGAGATGATGCAAGGAAAATGATGCTGGTGGGATGATGATAGATGAGCTCTGGTTTTATTGAGGTTGTAGGAGAATGCTCAGCATGGCTGCCATGAATAAATGATTCTCTATTACCATCTGTCAGGGGACTAAACCCATTAGTCATTATTACTTATCCGCACAAGCTATAATGCAGGATAACACACATACAAACTCATACACACTCACACCGGTGCGCGAAGCCTTTAAGACTGTGTAAAATATGTATCACTAAATAATATATCAACCCATAAGCAGTCACATAACAGACCTATTCACAAATCATGGCACCATTTCAAGCCTTTAGTGTTGGAATATATACCTCAGCCATTATGAATTACATCTACTTATCATCTGACATTTACAATTTTATGTTCTGTTGCATATCTAGATTGCTGTGCTTTATCACAGTGATTTAAAAATATTGTTTGTGTTTAGATGCATTATTGCTGACTGTAAAGAGGGAAATACATGACACACGTAAAGGTCTTGAGTAACAAAATATAGTACTATGCAAGTTCTTCAAGCATTACATGTGTTAAATCAGGCTTCATTGCTGGCAAGCAATAATTGTGTTTATGTGTGTGATAGCATGCGCTGTCCTCTTTCTCCCTCATCTGGCCACTTTGATCTGCTATGTCCCTTGTTGCCACTTCCAGATCTTTGCAAAGACAATTTCTGCTCACAAGACATGTGTCCAAATGGGTGGCCTAAAATTTGTTTGGCCATCCCTGGTGCAATCCAAAAAAGTATAAGGAAACAGGGCCTGGTTGTCACACAGGGAAGTTGTCACAAGCCGACTTGCTGCCTTACTGCCTAATCAGTTAATGGCCTAACCAACAGTATTTTTTATGTAAGAATCTCTTAAGAAAAACTTGTCTCAGAACATCTTGAAAGGCACCTTATTTTCATCCTACCTCTGCATCCAGCTTTCCGATATATCAGAGTCAAAAGGTCAATTACACAAATGAGTGTGTGACATATTTGTGTCAAACGTGTTCCCCGTCTGTCGCTCACTTCGACGTCGTGTCGAAGAAGCGACACTAGGGGTCTCTCTTGAGTGCCGAATATGCCTCTGATGCATGAAATGCACCGCTGATGCACCGTGTGAAAGTCACCCCCGCCTGCTGCTGAACACTCAAACAATGGAGAGACCTCTGCTTTCTTCGGGCAGGAGTACCCTTGCAGCAGGTGTCCCGATGCGTCCTGGTCACGACAGACACCTCCAAATTGGGTTGGGGCGCCGTGTGCAACGGGCAGGGTGTGACCCGTTTGCCTCCCGAGAGACCTCCCACTGCCCGCTCTGGTATGCCCGAACAGAGGCTCCCCTCGGGGCAGACGCACTGGCACACAGCTGGCCCTCGGGGCTGCTCAAGTACGCATTTCCCCCAGTGAGTCTTCTTGCACACTTGCAAGGTTGTAGAAGACGAGGAACAAGTCACCCTAGTGGCTCCTTACTGGCCCACCCGGGCCTGGTTCTCGGACCTCGTACTCCTCGTGGCAGCCCCTCCCTGGTGACTTCCCCTGAAGAAGGACCTTCTTTCTCAAGTATAGGGCATGCTCTGGCATCCACGACCAGACCTCTGGAACCTCCACGTCTGGCCCCTGGATGGGACGCAGAAGATCTAGCTGGTCTACCACCTACCGTCGTAGACACGATCAGCCAAGTCAGGGCCCCTTCTACCAGGCAACTTTACGCCCTAAAGTGGCGCCTGTTCGCAAATTGGTGTTCTTCCCTGACTGAAGACCCACAGAGGTGCGCAGTTTGGTCAGTGCTCTTATTCCTTCAGGAGAATTTGGAAGGGAGGCTGTCCCCTTCCACTTTAAGGGTGCATGTTGCCGCTATAGCAGCTCACCATGACCCAGTAGACGGCAAGTCTCTGGGTAAGCACAACCAAGGCGCCCGGAAGTTAAATCCCTCCTGGCCAAGTCTGTTCCCCTCCTGGTATCTCTCGGTGGTTCTTGCCGGTCTTCAGAGATCCCCCTTTGAGCTGCTAGAATCAGCCGGACTCAGGGCCCTCTCTCTAAAGACGGCCCTGCTGATCGCGCTCACCTCCATCAAGAGGGTCGGGAACCTGCAATTGTTCTCGGTTAGTGACATTTGCCTGAAGTTCGGTCCGGCAGACACACATGTGATCCTAAGACTGCGACCGGGCTATGTGCCCAAGGTTCCTACCACACCCTTTAGAGACCAGGTAGTGAACCTTTAAGTGCTGCCCCGGGAGGAGGCAGGCCCAGCCCCTTCGTTGCTGTGCCTGGTACATGCCTTACACACCTACGTGGACCGCATGCACGACTTCAGGTGTTCTGAGCAGCTCTTTGTCTGCTTTGGCGGACAGCGGAAAGGGAACGCTGTCTCCAAACAGAGGCTCTCCCACTGGCTGGTGGACGCCATCCTGTTGGCCTACCACACCCAGGCCGAGCCAACCCCCCCCCCCCCCCCCCCCCCCTTGCGGGTCCAAGCACACTCAACAAGGAGTGTTGCGTCCTCATGGGTACTGGCTAGCAGTGCCTCTCTGGCAGACATATGCATATGCAATATCTTTGCGAGGTTTTACAACCTCAGGTTTGAGTCAGTCTCGTCTTGTGTTTTCTCAGGTCCGAGCTGGTAGAACTCAGTACACGCTGACGGTCTGACCGGGTGAATCGCTTGCGCCCAGCGCCCTTTCCCTCGGCTGAGGTAAAAGACTGCGCTTTTCCCTCCCAGGAGATCCCACTCACTCGGCTACCTGGATGACTTCTCCCTAGCCCTGTGGGTCCACAATTCAGCAGAGGAATTCTCTGACACAATCCACTGCAGGTATCTCAAATCTACCCTGCACTGGGAAAGGTGCTCCAAAGATCAGGCCTCCTACACGGACTCCTCCTGTGTGTATTTTCCGTGGTACGGTCCCCTTACAAGCGAACCCGCGTCTCCCTTAGGCAGTTCTCGCTGCCCTCCGGACGCCGTGTTGTCGCCTTGTTCCCCTGCTTGGGTAACTAGAAGGATTCTGAAGTCTTTTATGGGGCATTGGGGAAGGGTACTTGCAGTCTGACACAGCTGGTCGTCCTGGCACGTGAAATATCTGCCTGCTCCTGTATCAGCAGTACACGTACACAGCTCAGCGCATGGTGTGATTTGAAGTGGACCCCTAGTGTCGCTTCTTCGACACGACGTCAAAGTGAGGCGACAGACGTGGAATGTCTAGGTTACGTATGTAACCTCCGAGACGTCGTGTCCTCCTGGCCACGTCGCTGAGCCGAGCCACTGAGGTGGCCAGACACTCCCGGCTCCTCAGAAAAATCCTGAATGAACTCATAGTATTTCCTCGCCTTTATACCGTATGTCCGGGGGCGGGGTATGCAAATAATGTCTGCCAACTTCTCATTGGCCCTTTTTCATGCATCAGAGGCATATTCGGTGCTCAAGAGAGACCCCTAGTGTCGCTTCTTCGACACAATGTCTCGTTCCCTCCATCAGGGAACGGAGGTTACATACGTAACCTAGACGTTATTTTTGTTAAATGTGTGTCTGTTCTCTTGCAAAGGTTTGTATGTTTGTTTCAAACACCTACAACTCTAATTCCAAAAATGTTGGTACAGTATGGAAAATACTAATAAAAACATAAAGGAGGGATTTGTAAATTCTATTCACCATATGCTAAATTGAAAGCACTACAAGAACACATTATTTAATGTTTTACCTTTAAAAAATTTTTTTTTAAATGTTTAAAGTTGTTTATATATATATATATATATATATATATACACACACACACACACACACACACACACACACACTCTTATTTCAGATGATTGCAATACGCTACAAAAAAGTTGTTGAGCGTTTACCAATATGTAACATCAACATATTAGTATTTCTTTTAATAACACTTTCAAAGCATTTGGGCATTAAAGACACAAGTTTGTTAAGCAAAGCCAGGACAATTTTCCCCCATTCATCCATTATGCAGGTCTTCAGCTGCACGTTGAGCTGTACAGGGCCCTTGTTGCCGAATTTGAGCTTATAAGGGCCTCTCATTCTCAATTGGAGACAGGTCAAGACTGCTCTGGGCTCTGTCTCATTTAAGATGGAAAGCAGAACAGTGGATTTCGTGTTTTCGTATCGTGTTTTGTGGATTTGATGAGTCCACATTTCAAATACATTTACTGTGCCAAAGAGGAAAAGGACCATCTAAGCTGTTATCAGTGTCACGTCCAAAAGCCAGTGTCTGTCATGGTATGGGGCTGTGTCAGTGTGTAACAGGGGCTAGCTGGTAGATAGCTGTGCAGTGTGTAAACCTCACTCTCCTGACCTCAAGAGGTGCACTAGCGACTGACGCTGTAGCCTTTAGCCTCCTCGTTAGAGCACCCACCTCCCACACCGGAGATGTCGGTTCGAGTCCCGTGCAGAGCGGAACGGGTAAAACCGGCTACAATGGTGCCGTGACCCAGATGGGAGTGAGGTTTAGGGGGGTGAGTGTAACAGGGGCCAGCTGGTAGATAGCTGTGCAGTGTGTAAACCTCACTCTCCTGACCTCCCACACCGGAGACGTTGGTTCGAGTCCCGTGCAGAGCGGAACGGGTAAGACCGGCTACAAGTGCATAGCATGGGTAACTTGTACATCTCTGAGGGCACGATTAATGCAGAAAGATATGTATACATTTTGGAGCAAAATATACTGCAATCCAGACACCGTCTTTTGGAGGGACATTCCTGCATTTTCCACCAGGACAACACCAAACTACATTCTGCCTAGATTACACGTGCATGGCTGCATAATCGGAGAGTGTGGTGCCAGATTGGCCTGCCTGCAGTCCTGACCTGTCTTCAAATAATTATGTGTGTCGCATTATGAAGCACAAAATATGGCAAAGAATGCCCTGCACAATTGCACATCTGAAGACCTGCTAATGGATGAATGGGGAAAATTCTGGTTGCTGAACTTAACAAACTTAATGCTTAATAAGTGTTATTAGAAGAAATAGTGATGTTACACAGTGGTGAACACTTGATTGTCCCAACTTTTTGAAGCATGATACAATCATCTGATTTGAAATAAGTGTATATTAAAAAATATATTAAATTCACAATGTATAACATTAAATAATGTGTTGTTGTAGTGCTTCGAATATAGCAAAGGGTCAATAGAATTTACAGATCACTTTGGTGTAACTTTTAGTTCAAAACCAATATAAATATGAAACATTTTGTGGAAACAGTCCCCAAACTAAAATTTCATTATAATAATTTTTTTGTTGGGTAAACAAATGAACAGAATAAAACCACACTTACATGCATTCAGGCAAAGGTCAGCTTTATAATAAAGTTAAACTGTGTTCGTAGGACAAAGGTATATTTTATAAATGTCAGTTCAGGCAACCTGTCACATTTTTATTGGGGCAGGTAGTCACATGCAATGTACTAAAAGTCACATGCAATGTTTAAATGTCATTGTAATGGGGTAAGGTGGGTAAGAAGGAGGTGGGAACCGGCAGAACTGTCAACGTAAACTTTAATGACAGACATAAATTAAAACAATATAAAAAAATATAAACACAAACACAGCACAACCGCTTGTGTCTGTCTCTCTCTCTCTCTCTCTCTCTCTCTCTCTCTCTCTCTCTCTCTCTCTCTCTCAATTCAATGGGGCTTTATTGGCATGAATGTATATAATACAGTAAATTACACAGAGGCTGTGTAAAAAAAGAACTACACCTTAATCTATAATTAACAAATGTAACTGTTAAGGGTAGACGTGACTGAGTCGTCGTGAGCAGATGTAAGCACTCAGGAGAGGTTGGATGAGTTTGAACAAATGGGATCTTTTTATTTATCCAATTAAGGCCAGAGAAAGGCAAATAAAATTTACAAAAGGAAAAAAAAAAAAAAAAAAAAAAAAACACAATAAAAAAAAAACACTAGTTAGTAAATAAAGTAAATTGACATGAGAGTCAACAAAAAAAAAACAATCAAACTTTTACAGCTGTTTAGAAATTGACCTTTACACAAGTCACTATACATAGAGCAAGGACAGACTTATGTCCTCTCACCCCACCTCTCTAGAAAGAATGAAGATACTAGGCTTTATAGGCCTGAGGGCACCCCTGGAATTGGAACATACCAACACATGATTACAATACAGGGGTGGCTCAGATGACAAAGACATGAATGCTTAAAAACAGCCTAAATACTACCTCTATAAAACTAGAAAAATTACAGAATATTATTTCTATAGTTTCACCTAACAATTGGCAAGCCACAAGTCATATTTAACAGCTAAAAACTAATAACTCAAACTTCGGGTCACTTCCTATTGACCCGGAAATCATAGCGTCATATAAACCCCACCCAAGCGGCAAATATTCCTTTACACAAACAAAACGGAGATGCCAGTAAGACTCAAAGATGGTATGTCAAAGCTATGTTTCTCTTAAACTAAATAAACAGATACATAATTAACAAAGACATGTGTTGCGTGATTATTGTAACTGGTTATGACTATAAAGTAAATGACATGGTTTAAAACAGCAAGATATGTATAGATAGAAGTAGCTATAGCATATAAATCACCGTAGTATTTAGATGTTAAAAGTGTGCACACAAAAGCTACGGGATAAGAGATTTTGTCGTGAATGGCTAGATTAACCGCTGATTTGAAACAATATGAAGATTAAGAGAAAACACTGACACGCTAGACAAACACATACAGGCCACATTTGCACTCAGTCTTTGTGTATTAGAATAGGTAGCGTATCGCTGCCGTGACGGTAGCTATGCAGCCCGTCACAGTAACAAATATAAAAATAAATAATAAAAATAAATACAGAACAGGTTCAGAACTGCTGAAGACCACAGTGTTTAAATAACTGACATATACTTACACATAAATTAATATACACACATAAACTGAGGGTCACTGTGGTGAGCATTGGGGTGATACACAGGGGTAAAACACATAACACAGATTCACCCACTGTCTCTCAGGCTGTGACACGTTAAAACGTATCTTGCAGCCAATGCTGCTGTGTGTCCCTCTCCAAGTATCACATTAATTTGTTCTTGTTCTGTCATGGTTGTAAATTTGTCAATGCTGTTTGTTAATTTAGTTATATAAATGTCCCTTGTCTCTTGAAATTTTGGGCAGTGAAGGAGAAAGTGCACCTCTGTCTCAACCTCACCTGTCGTACAGTGAGCACACACCCTTTCTTCTCTGGGTAACCATGTTTTTATGTGTCTGCCTCTCTCGATGGCGAGATTGTGCTCACTGAGCCTGTACTTGCTCAGGATCTGTCTCTGCTTTGTATCTCTGACAGTCAGGAGATTCTCTTCCAATTCATACTTTGATTTTAGAGTCCGATAGAATTGTAATTTGCTTTGTGTTTTAGTTTCTTGATCCCAATGTTCCAGATAGGTGATTTGAGATTGTTTGATGATCTGATTTATTCTGATGTTTGGTTGTAAAGCAGTGCTGGTCTGAGGCTGGTTAGTGTTAGTAGTGTTAACAGGGTTAGTGAGTCTCAGAGCCAGCTGACTGATGGGACTGTTATCACGGTTCAGTTCTTGGGTTTGTAGCACTTTATAATGTAGTGACTCTGTGGGACATGATCTTATATGCATCCAAAAATTTAGGACATGCATTATTGGGAGTTTTCCTTTGTAATTTCAGAATTAATTTGCAGAATTCTCTGTGTAGGGCTTCTGTTGGATGTTTGTCCCATCTAGTGTAGTTCTGATCACTGAGTGGACCCCATACCTCACTTCCATACAGCGCTATGGGCTGTATGACACTATCAAAGATCTTACACCAGATTGGAATTGGTAATTCAGTATTATAGAACTTTTTCTTAATAGTGTATAGAGCTCTTCAAGCTTTTACTTTAAGTGCATTCACTGCCTTACTGAAACTCCCTGATGCAGTGATAATCAGCCCAAGGTAAGTATACTGCATAGTGTGCACTAGTGCTGTGCTACCTAGAGAGAACTGGTAGTTACATACGTAACATAGACGTTCCACGTCTGTCGCTCACTTCGACGTCATGTCGAAGAAGCGACTCTAGGGGTCCACTTCAAATCACGCCATGCGCTGAGCTGTGTACGTGTAATGCTGGACACAGGAGTGGGCAGGTATTTCACATGCCAGGACCATCAGCTGTGTCAGACTGCAAGTACCCTTCCCCAATGCCCCATAAAAGATGTCAGAATCCTTCTAGTTACCCAAGCAGGGGAACAAGGCGACGCTTGCCAACCTGGGACGGGCCTAGCCTAGCCGGGCCTCTTTTCTCTCTATGTTTCTCTCATAGAGCCAACTCTCTCTCTCTCTCTCTCTCTCTCTCTCTCTCTCTCTCTCTCTCTCTCTCTCTCTTGAACTGGCGCCTCTGGCTCATCTTTATCCCCCTCCCGACTGATTAGCCCTCCTCCTCGTCACAGTCATACATTCATATAATTTATCAATTACAATATTTGTGGTCCAAAACAGTGGTTTGTAATAGTTGTAAATGTTTCATTATTTGTTTATTTTTTCATTTTGAGTTTTCAATTTTATGTATATTCTTTTAAATAAATTTTAAAAACCTACAGGTCTGATGGCAGGTTCTTACACCATATAGTGTGACAACAGGCCCTGCTAGTAGGTAAACATGTGGTGAGTGAACTGTATATTTTCCAGTTCTTTTTTTTTAAATACCTACCTTGAGAAGTATTCATTGGAGTATATAGTGGAGTGTGACAAATACTCTGGTCTCTCCTATAACTTCCATGGTTAAAATTAGAAAGCAGTGACAATTTTCGGTAGTACCATTCACAGACATTAACGCAAATCGACAGACAGCAATTTGCGTTAAAAACTGTACAATACATGGTGACTTTCAATCCAGGTCAGCAACAGTGCTCAACACCTTAGGTGCTTCTCATTTCTTAAATTGGGAATCCTCATTTCCTCACTCCTCCGTCTTCAAGCCTGTGACCCTAAATGCACTGTGAGGAGGTGAGGGTCGAGAACAGAGGAAGCTTACTGAAGATGCTTGACGGAGGAAGCACAGGAGCATTCTATGCAGAAGACTTTTTGGTCGATGCACCTGAAGCACACATAAATTCTGCAGCTGCACAAAGATGGCACTTTGAAGTAACACGCGAGTGAACAGGACATTCCATTATACAAATACTTGCTTTGTTTCCTACATCCTTTTTTTTTCCTTGCAACCTTTCATTTTTTCCAAAGAGGGTGGTGCAAGAAATCAAGGCAAAGGGGGGAAAAATTATGCACAATTTTAGAAATGGGATGCACCCCCTGTTTGGAGAAATTGAGGGAGGCGTGTACACAATGTGCACTCTTGCTGTCAAGTACAGCTATACAGAGGACAACTGAATGTAACTGCATCAAAATCAAATCAAATCAAATCAAATCACTTTATTGTCACACTACTGTGTACACGAGTGCAACAGCAGGTGAAATTCTTGTGTGCAGTTCCGAGCAACATTGCAGTAATGACAGTGACGAGACATAAACCACTTTACAATAAACAACATATTTACACAAAACAATTTACATAACAAATGTACACATACCTACACAACAATTTACATATCAAATGTACACAATACACACAATGTAGAATACACATACACTAGATAAGGGTATAAATATATATATATATATATATATATATATACACTAACTGAATTGGGAGCGAGAATATATTGACAGAATGAGGATTAATAAAGTGCAGTGCTGATTGTTGATTGTGAGGGATCAAGTGTTCAAAAGTCTTATTTCTTATTTGTCTTATTTATTTTATGCATGTGATTTGAAATGTGTTTTTGAAGAATTTTAAACTTGAATTTTTAACTTTACACAATGCCCACTGCCCTCAGCTGCTCACACCATCCCTGGCTTATCAAAATAAACTTTTCCCCCAAACCTCTGCTAAAGACACACATAAATGGATTTAACATATCTGTGTGGTCTCTGTAGCAGTGAGAGAGGTTTAGCATGAAGTGCTACTGCCGAGACTGAGCAAATATTTTCCTGCTGTGTGAAGCTGCTCTGCATGGCTGAATAAGTTATCATTTCCTGCTATGCTAAATTATGCCATTTCTTTTCATTCGTTCACGAGCACGCAGGACATTTTTCGACCTACAGCAGTGGGCATGCTTCAGCAGAGAAGCCCTTTGCTCTCAAATTCTCTCTTCCTGGCCTAGATAAATAAGTCTAGCCTTTTTCCAACTTCTACAGCTAACCAGTTTATATTCATGACACTATGCTTAGCACAGCGTGAGAGTTATTCCATGTTTGCATTATGTAACAAATTGGTCATTACCAGTGGATGCTCTGGCCTTGGCTTCCTGCCGGGGGGTTTGAGGAGTGTGTCTGGAGAGTGAAGTGCCGTTCTCTACCTGCTGATTAAGGCTGATTGGCTCAGAGAGGTTGTGCGGCCGTGGGTGATTGCTCAGGGTCGGCAGACGTTTTGCTATAGCTCAGCACTACTTCAATTCACAAAATTAGAATCAAAAGAAAAATAGAGAATGTGGAAATGGGCTATTACCAATCAAGTTAATGTTTTAGCAGGGAGTTTGATTGTAACCATGAGCTCTGCAAAGCTGGTGTTGTTTTAATATTATATTTATGGTTCCCAAAGGCATTATTGTTGGTGTACTGGCAATATAACTCTCGCTGGTGATGCTATGTTCCCTATCTGTCAATCACTCGACGCTGTGTCGATGTAATGACACTAGGGGTCGCTCTTGGGAGCCCAAGCACCTCTGATCTTTGAGAAAAGGTCAATGGGAATTGGCAAGTGGAATTTGCATGCCAGGGGATGTAGGTCTATGTCATCTCTGGCGACCAAGCCCTACAGTGTACAATGTTTGCATTGCATCTTTTCTATTAAGATGCCTTCATCTGGTCAGTTTTTAAAGGCAGCATTGATGTATCTTTCGCTGCCTATGATATTGCACAATGTGCACCATTTGGCTTTGTGTTAAAGAATAAACACCACCACAATCACTGATCATGCATCTTCATACCAGGTGTAAAAGGCAACATAATATCATGTCTTTTGATCTAAAACAAACTCTGGTAAGCTTTAGAGTTAACCAAACATGCACTCCATGGACCTTCTTTATTGCACCTGGTATTACAGTATTTTGCAATCCTTTTGGCACTAATTTCAGAACCTTGATGTCATTTTTCAAAACTCTAGACACAAAACTCAAAAAGGTCATCACATGTAACAGGCTGTCCAATGTTCAAAACATTGTATTGTGCTTTTGTTTCTTTAAAGAAACCTTGCTCTAGCAAAATCATTGGTTCAAATAACTCATTTATCATGAAATAACATAGGAACATTTGTTTAGATTACCCACACTCAAGAAACTGATAGTTTCACTGTGTAGTTGTTCGCACAATCATTAAATATTTTTGAACAAAATTTGTGATACATGTTCATTATGGTACTACATGTAAATGCATAACTGTAAAAGGACTAGTAGAGAGAATACTACATACACAGTGGAATTATTGAACAAACTCTGAAATTGATTGATGAAATACAATCAAATCACAACATAGGTTTCTTTGAATCAAAGCAAAAATAATTAGCTACAAAAAATTTAAAAAAACTACAGTAAATGTCAACAGCAGTGTTCCTCTCCTGGTTTACTGTAAAAAGCAAAACAAAGGATTTATTACTGTACTTTTATTTCCATCAAACCTGTCTTGTGGATTTGGCCACAGGTCCTCATCCACATAACAATGGATGTTTTCATTAGCCAAACATCTTGGGAAGAATCTTTGGGCATGACGAATACAGGCCTGACACTGGTCTGCTTTGAAGTAATTGCATGCGTCATCCACGGCCTGTAGAAGGGTGACTTGTTTGTGAGGGTTTCATATACTTTCCACCTCCATGTGGAGACAAATTTGCAACCACCTCTCGGAAGGGGTGCTTGTCCAATGCCATTCCTTTGACCACCACGTCTTCCTCCTTCCACTGCTTTACCTTTATTGTGACCTCGATCACCTGCCGCCTCCATGTTATTATCACTATGATTTGTAGCTGGATACCACTAATTTCACTATATACTCAAACCACAATGTGAAATCAATATTAGTATTGGAAAAGCAATTACAAGGGCATGCATACATACAGTAATGTCAAATCTGAAAACATGGTCTGTTCAATGAGCGTTTATGTGTACTGTATCCAAGCAATCAGAAAAAGGGTTAGAGTTTTGAAAAATGTGCATTTTGATCATGGGTTGTGAGTTTTGTGTCAAGAGTTTTGAAAAATGGCATCAAGGTTCTGAATTAGTTTACAAGTGATTGTAAAAAACTGTAATGTGCAGTTACACAGATGAGAAGAACACACATCTGAAGCTCTGTTAATACTGGTACTCCACTAAAATAATAGAGACACAGTTGTTGGAAAAAAACAAAACAATAATCCACGCAGAAGGATGCTTGTAATTTTGTTACTTATTTTAAGTAACTGAATTAATTATTGTCTCTATGGTTGTGGTCATTAGCCAATAATGTCAGCTCTCCCTGTGTGTTCAGTAAGTAATAATTATCTCAACAGGGTATGAAATACAGTATCTTAGAGAGACCACACTGAGCGTGCTCACTCCTGAGAATGATAAAACTCTCTTCTCTCCCCATTAGGCATGTTTAAATGTTTATCAAGGACAAACAGGGTTTTGTCAATTCAATTTATCATAGATACATAAGGAAACCAGACACATTAACTATCTGTGTCTTTATGGGATATTTCCATGGATTTATTCTGATGTATTAAGTATCTTTTGCTTGTACACAGTAATAAAATAATGATCAGCATGCATAACAAGAACTGCAGTCATTTGATCCAAGCCCCTATTCTAATTAACCTGCATCTCCTCTGTGTGTGTGTGTGTGTGTGTGTGTGTGTGTGTGTGTGTGTGTGTGTTCAAGAGCAGATTATCATACCTCATTAAATAAAATTACGTGCAACAAGCACATACTTATTTGTTCATACATGACTTGTTTTAATCATAAGCAACAGCATAAGGTGGGGATTCTGGGGAATATATATATATATATATATATATATATATATATATATATATATATATATATATATATACATACATGCTACATCCATGTGCTACTTCTTATCCAATTTTTGTAATTCTAAGAGCAATTTTTGTGCCAACGCAAATCACAGTTGGGCATGGGTGGGAGTGTTTGCTCTATTAATGAAGTGGCACAAAACACAATTTGATATTTTCCTGAGAAATAGGTCATTGCGAAGAACCACTTCAGTTTTCAAGTCTCAAAGTGGGGTGCGGACAGTTCATTCATCAACATGTGCGCTGCCCTGGTGGCTTCACTTTCGCACGCTGTCTCCGTGTTCATGTCCGCATCTCCCGCTGAACATGCTTGGATGCAATATACAATATGGAACAGCCTTTCTCATCTGGATATGGCTGCTTAAGTCTAGTTATGACAGTCCGCACCAGACATTGCTTCAGAGTATGGTTGACTGGGTCTGGGTAGGTCTGTTGAATTCTACACTGAAAAAGTAAAAACCTGCAATTGTTTCCTTAAGGATCTAATTCTGCTTGATTTAAACGATTAAAAAAAATACTTCTGTTGATGTACACTAATTTGTCGGGTGCATTTAGTCAGATTAAATAACATTTTCACTTGAATAAAAAGTTAATTTAGATGTTTCCACATGAAACATTTTAAAAGTTACCTCACAATTATTTTTTTTACAGTGTAGACATCCTCCTCACTGAAAATGTTCTCCTATCTCTGTGTGGTTTCTTTTAAAAAAATTTAGTGCTATAGCTAGCACAGTGTGAGATGGTACTAGCATCTTACTTTGAACTATACCATGGTACTGTTGATAGATATAAATGGTCCTTCTAAAAATAAACATGGCATTACATCATAATAACATTTTCAAAATCCATGAGAATACCATAGTACTTTGATATCTACCATGTTGTAGTTGTTAGGTTAGTGTAGGGTACTATAAAAAAAAATACCATGGTATTATATTATACCATGTTCATACACATGATAAAACCCTGGTACTTTTTGCAAGGGATAAGATGCTCATAACAGGAGCGGAGCTGTAAGTGTTGTTTGTTTTTAACAGTGTTGAGTACATCAGTGCAGTGTGTAGCAGAGAGAAGGTAAATGTTTCATCAAGACATGTTGCAAATTAGACCTTTTCCCATGTCCTTCCACTGGGCACATATTTAAACCTGAGATTCTCAAACCTTGCGATCTGTCTTCGTTCGGCGATACAAAATGCAGTTTTATTTAATTGAGTCCCATAATGCCGGTGTGAGCCTGCTTTGATCTCCTCCTTTAATAAGAGTGTTTTATTGCATCTGTCAGCATCATCAAAGTGGAGCACAACAAAGCCATAGGCTTCATTCTTTCCCTCTCTCTGTTTATTTACAATTTGTTCTTTTTATCTTCCTTTTATTATTCCTTGTGGCAACTCTTTAAGCATGAAGGGTTGATCCCATAACAACAAACTGAGTTTGACACAAACAAGGGCAGGCTTTCTGCCAACACAACGCTGATAAAGACATTGGGTCTCAGTATAATAATTATGGTGTGGGGTTAAATTGATTACGTTTTTACCTGATTCACTGAGTTTGAATGTACTGTAAATGGATGCTGTTGTGAGAAATTAGTTTAGAATTCATCAAACTCAGTAGCAAGTAAGATCACTGTTTAATGAAGGCACGAGGAGTGGACCACAGTTTAGTGAGTTTAATTAAAGAAGAGAATAATTTATTGCAGATTTGAGTAATTTTACACCTTTATACCTGAATATCTCAGAAACAGAGGTGAAAAGAGAGGGAAGATTGACAGGGTGAAGACAGGGTGAGTGAAAAACCATTAAGCAACTACTAAATGGATTACACACTAAAGCCTTCAACAATTTTATATATACTTATGCAGCCATGCATGGAAGGGCAAAGACAGACACAAACACAATAATTAAGCTCCTCCTGGTTAAGGACTGGCTGGGTGACAGAAAGGTTGTTAAATTCCACCTTAATAGCATGTTGCATTCGTTCAGGTAGACATTCCCTAAATACATCAGCTTAAAACACATACTCGCACATTGTACTTATGCAATTAAACACAAATTGGATTGCAGCATAATGGGTTATTCCATCTGTGTGGTGTAATATTGTTTGTCCTTCGTAAAGTTACTGTGCGTCTCCACTGGAGCAGAAGAATACACTCAGTACTAAAATGCCAAAGGGGGCTGCCGCTTTGGGGGGTTTATGTGAAATGAACAGCGATTGTGCTTGTCTTCTCTCTGGCACTAAAAGCAAGTTAAGTCCCTTACAAAAATCGAGAGTTCTGGAAAACTTGCTGCTTGCTTTTGCAAACTTGCCGCATATTCGCTGCAAATTCGCCACTCGTTATTTTCACATGCAAATGAGCTTTGCAGAGAACTCTTTATTGTTGGCAATGGTTTGCTGCTGGTTCACCACCACTACCAGGGAAGAGCTGCAAACTGGCAAAGATATGCAGCGAATTGCAAGCTCATTTGCATGTGTAAATAAAGAGTGGGACATTTTCAGTTTGCAAGTTTGTGGCAAGTTAAGGAATTTTTCTCAGACAGATGAGGTTTCTAATGTTAACGCTTTATTGAGTTTTAAATCAACAAGCTTGCAAATGGAATTGGTAATGTAATGGAAACATTAAAATGCATCACCTTACAAGTCATGCACTATTTTAAAAGTGTTTTGATGTCATAAGATAGCATGTGAGGAGAGAAAATGTATTGTTTATTAATTTGTAATCTGCCGTTTTACTTGTGATTTGTGTAAAATTGAATACAAGTTATTCTTGTAGCGCCTCCAGCACTTATTGCACAAAGAAACTACTGCGGTGCAAACAACAAGCCACGTAAAAATATTTTTGCAAAATTTTAAGTATAGTAATGTGATTCTATGAGACAGAAACAGACTGACAGCCCTGTGCTGTTATATTAAATATTAATACTTTTGGAACGGCACTGGTCCAATCAGATTTTAGGACCGGAACTAAACTGCTGTAAAAAGTATCACATGACAATGTGATTTAAGCACTAATTCCACCAGAAACTCCAGTAATCAAATCAAATCAAATCAAATCACTTTATTGTCACACTACTGTGTACACGAGTGCAACAGTAGGTGAAATTCTTGTGTGCAGTTCCGAGTAACATAGCAGTCATGACAGTGACGAGACATAAACCACTTTACAATAAACAACATATTTACACAAAACAATTTACATAACAAATGTACACATACTTACACAACAATTTACATAACAAATGTACACAATACACACAATGTAGAATACACATACACTAGATACGGGTATAAATATATATAAACACTAATTGAATTGGGAGAATATATTGACAGAGTGATGATTAATAAAGTGCAGTGCTGATTGTTGATCGTGAGAGATCATGTGTTCAAAAGTCTTATTGCTTGTGGGAAGAAGCTGTCATGTAGTTGGGTGGTGCGGGTCCTGATGCTGCGATACCGCCTGCCTGATGGAAGCAGTGAGAGCAGCCCATGACTCGGGTGACTGGAGTCTCTGATGATCCTCCGAGCTTTATTCACACACCGTCTGTTATATATGTCCTGGAGGGAGGGAACCTCACCTCCGATGATGTGTCTGGCAGTTCGCACCACCCTTTGCAGGTCTTTGCGGTTGTGGGCGGTGCTATTGCCGTACCAGGCGGTGATGCAGCCAGTCAGGATGCTCTCTACAGTGCTGGTGTAGAACCGTGTGAGGATGTGGTGGTTCATTCCAAACTTCCTCAGCCGTCTCAGGAAGAAGAGGCGCTGGTGAGCCTTCTTCGCAACGGCCTCAGTGTGGACGGACCATGTGAGTTCCTCAGTAATGTGGACACCGAGGAACTTGAAGCTGCTGACTCTCTCCACCGGTGCTCCATTAATGGTGATGGGGCTGTGTTCTCTGTCTTTCTTCCTGAAGTCCACCACAAGCTCCTTGGTTTTACTGACGTTGAGGAAGAGGTTGTGCTCCTGACACCAGCGTGTCAGAGTGTGCACCTCCTCTCTGTAGGCTGTTTCATCATTGTCAGTGATCAGACCTACAACCGTCGTATCGTCAGCAAACTTAATGATGGCATTGGAGCTATGTGTTGCCACACAGTCATGTGTGTAAAGGGAATACAGGAGTGGGCTGAGAACACAGCCCTGCGGGGCTCCAGTGTTGAGGGTCAGTGATGAGGAGATGTTGCTGCCCATTCTAACCACCTGACGTCTGCCTGACAGGAAATCCAGGATCCAGCTGCACTGCGAGCTGTTTAAGCCCAGAGCCCGGAGTTTCTCATCAAGCTTGGAGGGCATTATGGTGTTGAATGCTGAGCTGTAGTCTACAAACAGCATTCTCACATTTGTGTTCCTTTTTTCCAGGTGGGAAAGAGCAGTGTGTATTGTAGATGCAATGGCATCATCAGTGGAGCGGTTGTTGCGGTAGGCAAACTGCAATGGGTCCAAAGAGGTGGGCAGAACAGAGCAGATGTGATCTCTGATCAACCTCTCAAAGCATTTGCTGATGATGGGGGTGAGGGCAACAGGACGCCAGTCATTTAAGCAAGTGATTTTTGATTGCTTCGGTACAGGCACAATGGTTGATGTTTTGAAGCATGTGGGGACTACAGACAGGATCAGCATCAGCTGATACTTTCAGCATCAGCTTTTGACATTCTTATGAAAGACGTCACAACCTTGGTTTGTCTGCACCTCAAAGTGATTTTCTGCTGCCTTGCATTTTTCACCTTTTATTTGCATAAAATGTAGCATTTGCCTCAGTTTGGATGAGCTCATCACTTGCTCAGCTTCACGTTTATCCCACGATCCTCCATTCTAGCCTGCTCATGCTCCATACTACTGGATGCATACCAGGGCTAGATCAAAGAGGTGCTGTGGTGGGCTTTGCCCACCCCACCCACATACACACACAAATTATACCTATGCCCCTCCAAGTGCAAATGAAGCAAAGGATCGAATTGTATCATCATGGCGCTAACCCTCACCAAATGCGCTGGAACGAAGGTCACGTGCATACCCCCAGTCGATGGAAGATGCGTGTGTTACTTTTCTAGATCCGGGCCAGATGCATACAGTCATTATTGGTATAGGCATAACGGATGAACTGTAAAAATATATAAATAAATAAGAAATTACTTCTGTAAGACAGGATTGACAACATATAAAGTGAGAAAATGGCTAATGGCATCAACTGCCTGTCAGAGGAGAAGAGATGGATAGATGGAATATTGAGGGAAGTTTAGGCTTCAGACATTCCATCAGGTTTACAGTAACTTATGCTTAATTTATCAGATTCTGTCATATTCTGTCCAATATTCCTGTTTCTTGCTTCATGCGGTGAAGTGCATCTCACAATATTCATGGGACTAAAATATGACCTTAATGGAGCTGCTTCTCACACATACATGCTTGCTGTCTATCTCAAGGTCTGTCCCTTTGAATAATGTCACCTTTATGACTCCTCAGAATTTAAAACCCCCTAGAAATTGCTACAGTATATATACCGTATACACAGTATATACCAGAACAGAAAGCTGAGGCTGCAGTTGGCCTACCATTTATGTACCTCAGCAGTAATCGAGATTCATCGTAATGTTTTTCCAGTCTTTAACTCTCCAGTTTTGGTGAGCCTGTGGCCACTGCAGTCTCGGCTTTCATTTCTTGGCTGATGGAAGTGGAACCCAACATGGTCTTCTACTGTTGTATCCTATTCACCTCAATGTTTGATGTGTTCACTACAATTGTACAGAGTTACTGTAGCCTTTCTGTCTACTCGAAACTGTGTGGCCATTCTCCGGTGACCTCTCTCATCAACAAGGCATTTCTGTCTGCAGAACTGCTGCTCATTGGATGTTTTTTGTTTTTGGCATTATTCTGAGTAAATTCTAGAAACTGTTGTCTGTGTGAAAATTCCAGGAGATCAGCAGTTACAGAAATACTCAAACCAGCCCATCTGGCACCAAAAATCATGCCATGGTCGAAATCATTGAGATCACATTTTTCCCCCATTCTGATGGTTGATTTTTGTTAGCGGGATTTTCACCCATTCTTCCTTGCAAATGGCTTCTAGTTCTGTGAGATTCTTGGGCCTTCTTGAATGCACTGCTCTTTTGAGGTCTATCCACATATTTTCAATGATGTTTAGGTCAGGGGACTGTGAGGGCCATGGCAAAACCTTCAGCTTGCACCTCTTGAGGTCGTCCATTGTGGATTTTGAGTTGTGTTTAGGATCAATATCCTGTTGAAGTAATCCTCTTCATCTTCAGCTTTTGTATAGATGGTGTGATGTTTGCTTCCAGAATTTGCTGGTATTTAATTTAATCCATTCTTCCCTCTGCCACTGAAATGTTCCCCTGTGCCACTGGCATCAACACAAGCCCAAAGCATGATCGATCCACCCCTGTGCTTAACACTTGGAGAGGTGTACTTTTCATGAAATTCTGCACCCTTTTTTCTCCAAACATACCTTTGCTCATTGTGGCCAAAAAGTTATATTTTAACTTTCTAAATGCATCAGGCTTGTTTAGATGTTCATTTGCAAACTTCTGACACTGAAATTTCTTGTGAGGACGCAGGAAAGGTTTTCTTCTCATGACTCTTCCATGAGGGTCATATTTGGGCAGGTGTCGCTGCACAGTAGAACAGTGCATCACTATTCCAGAGTCTGCTAAATCTTCTTTAAGGTCTATTGCAGTCAAACAGGGGTTTTGATTTGCCTTTCTAGCAATTCCATGAGGAGTTCTCTCTGAAAGTTTTCTTGGTCTTCCAGACCTCAACTTGAACTCCACCATTCCTGTTAACTGCCATTTCTTAATTACATTACGAACTGAGGAAACGGCTACCTGAAAACACTTTGCTATCTTATAGCCTTCTCCTGCTTTGTGGGCATCAATTATTTTAATTTTCAGAGTGCTAGGCAGCTGCTTAGAGGAGCCCATGGCTGCTGATTGTTGGGACAAGGTTTGAGGATTCAGAGTATGTATAAAGCTTTGAAATTTGCATCACCTGGCCTTTCCAAACGATGATTGTGAACAATCCATAGCCCTAACAATCTAATTAAGGTCTGAGACCTTGGTAAAAGTCATCTAAGAGCTCAAATCTTTTGGGGTGTCCAAACTTTTGTATGGTGCTCCTTTCCTTTTTTTTCACTCTAAAATTGTACAAAATAAAAATAATACACTAATATTTCTTAAAATGTTGATAAGAGTGTGTCATCTTTAACTGTATTCCTTTTGGAGATCTGTTCATCTTCTACTCACTTAACTATTCACAGCAGCATACATTTTGACCAGGGGTGCCCAAACTTTTGCATGCCACTTGTATCTGTATTTGGATAGAACCAGATGTGGGCAGGGCTTAAACCAGAAATGTGCCAAAACTAAATGAAACGCCAATTTTAAAATATTACTCTTACATTTATAAACATGCCTTGTAAATGCCTTTTCATAATAATAGCCTAATAATTATTATTATTATTAATTTAGGCTACAAAAATAATTTAGTTAAATTATTGTTTTATTATTTTTTACTTACCAGATGAAACTGAATTTGTAGGCTACATTAACTGTGGAATATGTTAACTGTGATTTCTCCCAGTATTTTCTGTGCATGAATAATATTACTCTGGAGGCAGGAGGTGTCCTGCAAAATGTGAAATGTCAAGCACATAATTTGCAGTGAATATTAAATACAAATTCAAACATTAAAAGCAATTGAAATAAATTTATATAGCCTACAAAAAAGGTCAAAGTCCCCTAAGTCTATCAGGAATATTTCTACGATAGGACACAATTAGTTAATTGTTAAATAATAATAATAATAACAATAATGTTAAATTTATATAAGGCCTTTCCAGAGCTCAAGAACACTTAATATTCTTACATTTAGCACAGTTTAAAGAAGAAAAAGAAAAGTATGTTTCAGTTTTTTTCGTTCATGAGCAGGAATATTCCAAATAGATGAATAATCTATAGAGCATTTAAACATTTATGGAGCATTTAAAAACATTTTCAGAATAAAGTCTTAATCAAAAAACCACCTTCGCTGATGTGGATATAAAAGATGGATAGATGAGCTCTGACGTGAAATCATCTTTTCAGGTCAGGAATTTAATATCGCTCTCAGGTTTAGGCTATAAATAAATGCATGGGAATCATTATGTGGGAATCATACATTAACATAGACATTTCAAGAAGTGGAACATGTATATGATGTCGTATCTTAATTATTGTTACACTTGATAAGCTCCAGATGCGCACAATTAATGGAGACTGCAAAAGTCAAGACCGTGCCCATCCGATCTGTAATCACGCCATGCACATTTTCATTCATAAGGTTTACACATTAGAAATATTGGCTGCACAGATTCATAAATTAGTTGTCATTTTGGATATGTTTATTTAAAATGTCACTTTATCCTTATTTATTTCTTCTTGGAAAATCTGTCAAAGGAATATTTTTTTCTATTATTCAGATGAATCCATTATTTGTTTCGAAGTCATTATTCGTGCCTTTCCAAATAAGTTATCCAGCTTCGGACACATCCCTAATATATGTACCTGTATATATACTTTATAGTATATATATTTAGTATATATATATATATATATATAATTGTTTTCATTAATGATCAGTAAAAGTGACAAAACCTGAAGAAAAACAATGCAGTTGCACAGCAGTATTTCAATAAAAACTTGAAACATTACTACACTGCTAATATTTTTTATATTTTATGTTAAATAGCTTTTTTTCTCTAATTTGTAAGTCCCATTGGGGAAAAGAATGGTTCAAATATTTTTCTAGTTTTAAAGGTGGACATGAAAGAAAAAAATCAAGAATCAGCAGTGTCACATACCCGGTTTGTGTCCCACATTAAAACCAGGAAGTGATTGCATTGGCATAATAAATGACAAGAGTGATTTGGAGGTTCCATTTACCTATTAGATGGCATTTTTACTCTACTGATGGTTAGGTTTAGGTTTAGGGTTGGGGTTAGGGGGTAGACTTTTCAAAAACATGTATTCCTGTATTACATAATTTACAACTAAAAACAACTCGCTTTACAGCTTGCTTTCTGATTTTACCCAGAAACTGGAGCTCCCATGTACCCATATGTTCACAATCACTTCCAGTTTAGGCTACGGTTACGGGGCAGTGGTTAGAATTTCAGGAAGTGCAGACCAAGCTTAACTGAAGAACTTTCAGAACTTTCAATCTAATGTTGCCAAATTCACTGAAATCAGCCTATTCATCTGTTTGATATCAAAAAGTTGTGAAGAAGATGTTTTTGCAGCTTAGTTTAAAGAGTTTTAAAGATGAGAGTATGTTTTTACAGTACATCAAGCTCTGTTTTTTCAAAAGATAAAGGATAATTCGATTTCCCTATCTGTCACTCACTCAACGTTGTGTCGATGTAGTGACACTAGGGGTTGCTCTTGAGAGCCCGAGACACCTCTGATCTTTGATAAAAGGCCAATGGGTATTGGCGAGTGGTATTTGCATTCCACTCCCCTGGACATACAGGTATAAAGGAGGGGACGTGCATACCGCTCATTCAGATTTTTTCTTCTGAGCCGAGCGGTCGATGGTTCAGTGAGCTGAATTTCTCACGGCTTCCATTCTCACTTCTGCTGGATCCTCACGGCGCATTACAACGGTTTTCTTCCCTCTCTGCACAGGTGCACTGCAGAAATCGCATTCGAGTGCCCAAAGGCACTTCGTCAGATCATTTAGAGTATATTCTAAAAGAGTATTTTCCCTTCTAAAAGATTATATTCTAAAAGAGTGGCACACATCGGAACATTTTTTTAAAGATGCGTCTTTTTAAAGATGCCCTTCTGGTTGTGTGTTATTCCTGGATGCGGTCGATATCTCTCGCCTTCAGACGGCGACGATCGCTGTCTTCCGTGCCTGGGCACTGCCCATGGCGAGACATCTTTTGTGAATATGTCATGTAAGTTGCAGTCGGGCTCGCTTTATCAGAAAGCATGCCACCCCTGCGGCTCCCTGCCTTGGTCCTCCTACCTACAGGTATGAGGCCAGTGCAGTAAGCACTGGGGGAGATTCGGGGACCACAATTAACCACCTCCGCCGGGAAAATCCCCACGGATCTCCAGTTCCCCGGCATGCTCGTTTGCTCCGATTAGGTGCTCGGATGAGTGTGCCGGCTCGTCCCAGGGCGAGTTCGACCTCTTGTTCGGTGCCTGCATAGGTGATAAGCTCTCGAGCGCAGTGTCGGAGAGTGGGTTTGTTCAGTCTAACGCGGAAACCTACGCTGGGCTTCCCCCCTTAGGCGTGGTCACCCAGTCATAGGCGGACGCCGAAATGACAGACTTGCTTTCCCGGGCTGTTGGGCTAGAGTGGAACCCTCCGCTCTCCCCTGAACCCTCAAGGCTCAATGATTGGTATGTGGGCTTGCGGTGCCGCTCACAGCCATGCAGAAGCGTGCGACAGATTCTGTTCCTCTGGCCAAAATGAAGAAGGGATTTTACAGCCCCTAATTCATTTTACTGAAAAAGGCGATAGGTTGCGGCCAATCTTGGACCTACGAGTACTACACCAGTCTCCTGTTCAAGATGCTGACGAGAAGGCGCATTCTAGCGAGCCCAGTCGGTGCTGACCTGTTTGAAGGCCTTCAGACAGAAAATGACGGTTCCACTGAAACTATTTCAGAGACTCCTGGGGCATATGGCATCCTCGGCGGTGGCCACACCGCTCAGGTTGATGCATATCAGACTGCTTCAGCACTGGCTGAAGTCCCTATATGGGCATGGCGCCGCAGGATACATCGTGTGGCCATCATGCCAGTCTGTCGCTGCCTTTTCAGCCCTTGGAACGACCTCGCATTTCTACGGGCAGGTGTTTCCCTAGTACAGGTCTTCAGGCACATCATGGATATGACCGACACCTCCAAGACAGGCTGGGGCACTGTATGCAATGGGCACGCATCCACCGGCTCCTGGACAGGCCCGTGGCTACATTGGCACATCAACTGCCTTTAGAATATTGCTCACCCTGCGGAGGTTCTGACCGTTGATCCATGGCGAGCATGTGCTGGTTCGAACAGACAACACGACCACTGTAGCATAAATCAACCGCTAAGGCGGTTTGCGCTCCCCTCGCATGTCACAACTTACCTGCCGTCTCCTCCTCTGGAGTCAGCAGTACCTCAAGTCACTGCGAGACACTTACATCCCAGGCGACCTCAACAACACAGCGTACGCACTGTCACAGCAGGTCACCCACAAGGGAGAATGGAAGCTCCACCCTCAGGTGGTCCAGCAGATCTGGAGTTGATATGGGCAGGCACAGTTAGACCTGTTCGCCTCCCCAGAATCCTCCCATTGCCCGTTCTGGTACGCCCTGACCGAGGCACCCCTCAGTATAGATGCGCTGGCACACAGCTGGCCGCCTGGACTAAAACAGTGTGCGTTCCCCCCAGTGAAACTGCTTGCACAGACCCTGTGCAAGGTCAGGAAGGAGGAGGAGCAGGTCATCCTAGTAGCACCCTACTGGCCCACCCAGACTTGGTTCTTGGACCTCATGCTCCTCGCTTCAGCCCCTCCCTGGCAAATTCCCCTAAGGAAGGACCTTCTTTCTCAGGGACGGGGCACCATTTGGCACCTGTGACCAGACCTCTGGAACCTCCATTTCCGGCCCCTAGATGGGATGCGGAAGACCTCAGTGGCCAACCACCTGCCATAGTAGACACCATCACTCAGGCTAGGGCCCCCTCATGAGGCGTCTCTATGCCTTGAAGTGGCGTCTATTATATAAGTGGTGTTCTTCCTGGCACGAAGACCCCCAGAGATGCGCAGTCGGCTCAGTGCTTTCCTTTCTGCAGGAGAGGTTAGGAGGGACGGCTGTCCCCGTCCACCTTGAAGGTTTGCATACCTGCTATAGCTGCACACCATGACACAGTGGATGGTAAGTCCATAAGGAAGTACGACCTGATCATCAGGTTCCTGAGAGGCACCAGGAGGTTGAATCCCTCCAGACTGCCTCTTTTCTGGGGAGAAAAAGAAACAAAGAGGGAAGAGGCACGACTGAGCTAGCCTGTCCCTATCCTTTGGGCAGTTGACGCAACCTACTAGTGCAGCCATACTGAGAAATTACTTGCAATTTAATACTTTACCATGTGTTTAATAGAGATGTGAAGAATGATTCATTTCAGTGAACCGGTTCTTTCGGACAGTTTATTTCAGTCATGTAATGTGGTCATCAACATCCTGGCGTTGTGGTATACATGCCCAATTACATTCAAATTTAGCCATATGTAAGCACATATTTTGGATTATTACCTTTTTTTCAAATAAATTATAATAAAAGGATGGTTATTGTCATTAGTGTTTCATTTCATGATCCTGCACATCGAATGTGACTGACAAATTACATCTTGAGTACATTTCCTACATTAACTTTTTGCACCTAAAGCACCCAATACTGACACTGATGCACAAACCTGGATTTGTTCTGCATGTCTAAAGCATGTAAAGAGAACAAACACATTTTAATTAACTCAGCCCTTTTACAGAAGTTATGATCCAGCTGTTAATAACTTAACAAGATTATCTGCATGCATAATACACAATTGTAAAATTAATTTACATCTCTTGACAAAAAAGTTTTTGCAGGTTCCCCTATGTAAAGAAGTTCATGCTCACGGGCAAGGAATAGGCGAGAAACCGGCTTAACGTATAAATTATAGTTTTAATGGAAAACTCAAAAGACAAACACATAGGACAACGGACAGTCCATGAACGATCTCTCTCTCTCACGCACATCGGCCTTTAACCCTCTTGGAGGCTTGATTAGCCAAATACGGGACTGGGCATGTTGAATCACGACCCGGCCACACCCTAAAACTAGTGATAAGCTGCAAATTCATTTCATGATCCTGCCTGGACTCTATGTTCTGTTGGTGCATGTGTCATTAGGTGTTGACTTCATGCAGGACTGCACAGACCGATCAGTGCCAGACTTGAAGCATTGTATGTCGGTTAGAAACTGTGTCCAATTTGAAACTCCGCCATTGCCACGTAATTGTGATGTATACCAACAAAATACCGCAAGAGTGATTCAAGATCAGTCCCTGCAGTTGCTCCCAAGCAGCTGCCCTTGTTCTGATAACAATACAGCTTTGTGGCACGGTGGAGGGCGGGACCGGTGCGTGATTACGCATGCCCGGTCCCGTATTAGGCTAATTAAGCCGTCAAGAGGGATAAAGGCCACTCGCAGACGGCGATCGAGAGAGAGAGCTCAATTACGGACGTCCGTTATCTTATGTGTTTGTCTTTTGAGTTTTACATTAAACCTTTAGTTTATATGTCAAGCCGGTTTCTCGCCTCTTCCTTGCCCGTGACCTTGAACTTCTTTACAAGCTTATTCTAGATTAGCCAGACTCACAATGTGACAATGGTGATGTGTGTTTCATGGAGTGATGGGGAATGGCATACTTCATGTTCTACTCTTACTACTTCTGCTATGTCAGTATGGTAACATGCACTGTATTAAGCACACAACATTTTAAAATGAATACTCCTCCTTGTCACAGGTGTGTTTGACTTGAACTGTATCTCGATTTTCATATCGGCAATATTTGCTGGTTGTAGTCGGTGGAGGAATTTTTTAAAAAGTGTCTCCCCTTTTCTGCACAATTTGCAATGCCCAATTCCCAATGCGCTCTAGGTTTTCGTAGTGGCATAGTGACTCGCCTCAATCTGGGTGGCAGAGGACGAATCTCAGTTGCCTCCACATCTGTGATGGTCAATCCATGCATCTTATCATGTGGCTTGTTGAGCGTGTTACCACGGAGACCTAGCACGTGTGGAGGCTTCATGCTATTCTCTGCAGCATCAGCGCACAACTCACCATGCGCCCCACAGAGAGTGAGAACTACATTATAGCGACCACAAGGAGGTTACCCTATGTGACTCTACCAACCCTAGAAACCGGGCCAAATTGGTTGCTTAGGGGACCTGGCTGGAGTCACTCACCACACCCTGGATTTGAACTTGCAACTCCAGGGGTGGTAGTCTGCATCTTCACTTGCTGAGCTACCCAGGCCCCCCTGAATTTTTTTTTTTAATGTTTTGTTTCTCTAGTTGATTTTCCAACAGTCAGACACGCTGTGCCTAGTTAAAGTGGATTATACTTAACTCTGTTTCATCCGTACTCACCTTGTGGACTTACCTGCTCTCATTGCTACCTGGCTGCCTCAGCATACTTATCATATACACACTCTTGCTACAACCCCTCTGCCCGACTCAGACCAGGGCAACATCCGGCCCCATTTCTGGAGAGAAAGTCAGCCACAGCCATCTGCACCCCCGGTCTGTGGATCACCACAACATTTGAACAGCTGAAGTGCCAGGTATCCTTCATGCAGTGGAGGAAATTGAGTGGGGCGTGATCTGAACAGAGGGTGAAGGCCCGCCCCAGCAGGTAGAAGCGGAGGGTGAGGACTGCCCACTTGATCGGCAAACACTCCTTTTCAATGGTGCTGTACTTAGTTTCACTCAGCGAGAGTTTACGACTAATATACAGCACCGGTCATTCCCCCCTCCACCTCCTGCAAAAGCACTACCCCCTGCCCCCTGTCCGATGCTTCTGTCTGCAAAATAAAGGCGAGAGAGAAGTTTGAAGAATATAAGAGTGATCCCCCACAAAGTGCAGATTTCACTTTTAGAAAAGCCTGTTGGCACGACTGGGGATTGGGAGCCCCCTTTCGAGGGAGATCAGTCAGTGGGCTAGTGATGTCAAAGTAACTAGGCACAAATATTTGGTAGTAGCCAGCCAGCCTCTGAAACTGTCTCACTTCCTTTGTGCTAGTCAGGACACGATTGCTGTGGTTTTGTTAATTTGGGGACACACCTGCCCATGACCCAAGTGGAACCCCAGATACCATACTTCCAAACACCCAATTGCGCACTTCTATGGGTTGGCCATGAGCCCTGCCCACCGCAACGATCTCAGGATGGCTCCCAGACTATAAATTATGATATCGTCTAGATATACGCCGGCATATTCCGTATGTGGCCTGAGAATTTATCCATGAGACGTGGCAGAAACCCTGAACAAGCAAAACAGAAGAATCACAAATTGGTGTAAATTTGAACCATAAATTCCGCTTTAAACTTGGCTACCTCTGTGAGCTGCGACAGTTAGAGGTGGTCTCCACATGGGAACGGGTGAACTGATTAAGTTTGAGCATCACCTCTGGCCCGAGCTCCACCCTCTCTGGAACCACCGTCGCCAAGGCAACAGGGACTGCCTCCCTCCATGATTTTAGGAGGTTGAGATTGTAAATTTGACGTGCTCCGCCCCATCTGTTTGCTTAACCTCATAATCAAGATATCAGACTCAAAGTGTGACCTCAAATGGTCCTGACACTCCAACTTGAAAAGAGCCAATAACCTGGACTAAAACGATCCAAGAACTGGTGATATATGCTTGTGATGGGGTGTGGTCGAGTGTCTGTCTGCGGGACAGAGAGAGAGTGGTATGGCTCATCAAGCTGGTTGTTATCATTTCTAACATCTGTTTCTCATTACAGTGATAGCGGAGAAATGCTTTAAAACAGCGAAATGCCTGAGGAAGGCAGAGAGAGAACAACACCAGAGCGCAGTGACTGGTGTGCCCTATTGTGTGTTTTATATAATCATAATTATTTTTGTGAAGCTGAAGTGTTTGAAAAACTATTTGAGACTTTTTGTTGCTTTGAACTGAGGAATAAGAAAGCCCTGAAAAGGCGGCACTTAAACAAACTGGAAAGAGAGAGAATAAAAGCTACCTAAAGTGTGTCACTGCTCCATGTCTCCTCCTTTTCCATACCCAAACACAAATCCTTTAGCCTGGTGCCTAAACTCGGAAACCGAGAAATACGTCATCATGGAGTCCTCACCATTGACCTCACCGAAGCATACCTTTATTTCTTTGAGAAGACAGCAGAGGTGTGGGAATGGCCACCTGACCAGTGTGCAGCCCGTCTGTTACCACTAATCACTGGGTAAGTGCAGCTTGCAGCCCAACAGCTCCCCACAGCCAACCTTTTCGTGTATGCAGACTTAAGGAGAGCCATACTGCAATGGGTTGGCCGGACCCCCAAACAGAGCCGACAGCACTTCCGCACCCTGGGCAAACATGGCCGCCCATTCACCTTGGTACAGCAGCTGCGGGATGCCTGACAGAAATGGTTGCTAGTGAGGGAACCCCGTGGCACCCAGGACATCGTAGACAAAGTTAGTACTGCAACAGTTCATCGCCTAGCTGCCCCCTGGGATGGCCGAGTGGGTCCAGTGCCACCGTCCGGCATCGCTGGAGGATGCAATCCAGGCATTTCCGGGAAGCAGTGATCTGGAGTCTCTCTTACTTTCTCTATATTCTTCTTCTTTTTCTCTCTCTCTCTCTCTCTCTCTCTCTCTCTCTCTCTCTCTCTCCTACCCCCAAACCCCACATCCGCCCCTTATCTTTTCATTGTGTTCCTACCCCCAGGAGGCTGGGCGGTCCAATGCCCAGGTTTCCTCCCTGCGTAGGGAAGTCTTCTTCTCCCCTCTCCCCTCTCCCCTGCTAACTCTGCCTCTCACCGCTATCCCTACCAGGTTGGCAAGTCTGTCCCCGCGGGTGTAGGAGGGGGGCCTGGGCTGGTCTGTTGGAGCTGCTGGGATCATGGGCATTTCCAGGACCTGTGCCCCGTAAAGGAGGGGGGCATTCTGGTAAGGATTCCCGATGCTCTACAGGCTGCCCCCACAGAGCTGGGGCATATGTTGAGTATCCAGGGGGATGCATATCAAGCTTTGGTTGATTCTGGATGTTCTCAAACCTCAATCCACCAATGGTTGGTACAAGATGGGGCATTGGGCAGAAATAATCAGGTGAAGGTGCAGTGTGTGCATGGGAATATTTACACGTATCCGGTAGTTACCATTGATATACTATTCAAGGCCCGTTAATTCCCGCCTCACCCATTGTTACTATTTATTTACTGTGAAATAATGTTTTGGTGTATGACGTGCAACGCTATGGCCAGACAGGCAGTGCCAGGGCTGATGCTCTGCATCTGCATGACACATGGAAGGAGGTCCCCTCCACATGACCAATCACTGAAACACACATTTGACACAAGTGAGAGTAATCGAGGATCAATGACACTGGACTGACATCGCACTGAATAATGGCCCGTTTTATTGGCCCGGCATTCACAGGGACGTTCGCAGGTGGTGTACAGCATGCCGTGAATGTCAGTTGGTGAATCCACCGGCCACCTCAAAAGCGCCATTACTCCCTTCTAAAGGGAATCGACAGGCAAGGAGGAGGCGAGAACCGGCTTGACAATATAAATAATATTTTAATGAAAAGCCTAAACAAAAGACACAAACACACACGTGACGGTCAGGTGACCGTAAACGATCTCTCTCTCCTCGCACCACCATCCGCAGTCTGCCTTTATCCCTCTCAGAGGCTTAATTAGCCTGATATGGGACCGGGTGTGTATAATCATGGACCTTCAAAATGTACAAACTAAATTCAGTACGTTTTTGATCATAGAGCAAAACTCCACACTTTTGGTCAATTAACACAGGAGAATTTGCTCCAATCTCAGGAACATCAAACCCGGCTTTATGTCAAGAGCACTCTACTATGTTAATTCGCACAGGGAGATTATGTGCTTGTATTACTGCCCACCTCAAGATCTAAATTACTCAGAGACAGGTTATGATTGAGTAACTTGTGGATCAATGTTGACTCACAAACTGTTCCAACCGATTCAGTCTGATTTGGTGAACTGGTTCAGTTCACTGAAAAGAACTGGTTTGAAAGAATGATTTGTTCATAAATGGGACATCACTAGTTTTTAACAAAATCAACCTTTAAATCTTCTTTTTTATCTTATACCTCCTACATCATATCCTTGTTCTCTCTTGTTTTCTATTTCTTCCTCTCTCGATCTTGCTTTTTGATGAGGCCCTTGAGTAATCAGAGTTCTTGCTCCGTGTCTGCACATTTAAGACACTGTACTAAAGTGACCTGACTGTTTCCTTTGCACTTATGAAATCACTCCAGTTTGCTTCTCTATCTATCTCCATCTAACATGTCTCCTACCTCCCTAGAGATAAGGGCCATATAAGCACTATCAGAAAACATTTCCCTGTTGTCTTCTTTACATCTTTCCACACTTTCTTCTTCATTGTCCCTCCTATCCCTTAGAATATAGAATCTTGAAGCCAAAAAATGTATACTTTGGCAGAAACGCTGCTCGGCAGGCAGCTAGTGTGTGTGTATCACAATGACTGTATAGTGAGTATTTTAGGCTCTGTAGACTTATTAAAGAAACCACACCAGAGGCTTTGCATGTATTTTTGCTAAAGTGTTCTTGTAGGAGATATCATCTGCTTGTTTGTTTGAGAGGACTCCAGAGGCAAAGGAGTTTCTTTGGTCTTTCTAAAAACTCTCTTTCCGTCTCTCTCTTATAAGCATTTACCCCATTCAGCCCCCCAAGGTGCTCAGAAAATTATGATAACTGTGGTTGTTTACTTATTGTAATGCTCTTCAAATTATTGAGCCATATCCCTGAAAGCATCTTCCTTTACAACAAGTACAAAGATCTCTAAAGCTGAATGAGGCATTATTGAGAACACAAAGCCTGCCAAAAGAATAATACTTTAATTCAACAGAAGCATTACATTACTGGTCAATCTTTTTTTTCTCTCTGTTATAATGTTTTCTGAGCAGTCTCAAAAGATATCTTATGTCATTCCAAATTCATATGCTGTTGTTTTCTCTGTGGAACCCAAAAGGAGAAATTTTTCTAATGCCGAAGAGCCTCTAGTGCAACCAAACTAAATTGTAAATATAAACATTGCTTTCAAACAGCTTTTCTGAACACATCCTCCATCTGCCACTGATAGAACAAACTGATAGTCCTGCCCCAAACTCATGCTATTGGTTGAGCATCAGAAACACAGAAAATTCTAAAATTTTAATCAATCTAAAAGTGTCTTACTTATCTTTAAGGATCTTTATGCCAGACTGAACACATTGTGAATTTGGTAACAGAAGGTTGAAAGGTATGCTGCTGAATTCGCCTGTGCTTACTGAAATTCGGATTACTGTACCCAGCACCGAAACAGAAAGTGATGTTTAACATATGGGCATGTGTGTGCTTTTGTTTCAGGGTTCCCAAACCCTAACCACCATCACTGGAGAAAAAAGGTAATTTTAGAGCAAAAATGTAACCTCTGAATCGTGCTCACCATTGTTTTTGTGAACTTGATCAGGACCAGAACCCGTTTCTCTGAGGGTGCAACTTGCTATTAGTAGCGCCACAGGGAATTGTGATCACGGTTCAATTGATGCAAAAATGTCTGATGTGCACCCTCAACACACTCGTCCTATCTCACTGGTGTGCGGGTACCGCAGGGCATGAGTCAGCCACAGTTTATCACCATCATATGGGGTCAGTTCAGCACGAGGTTCATTTAAAAGATGCACTATGGCACTTTGGACTCTTCTTTCGGCAGCTGAAACCTAAAAGTGCAAGCAACTTGCGGAGGAACACTTTACATGATTTGTGATTCAGCACTCTCTAGTAAATAAGTTTGTTTCAATCCCCATAACAGATATTGCTTTTCTTTTAGCAGACTCTTAATAATTTAGGAATCATTGTGATTCTAGGAATATCTGAAGCAAATATTACAAAGGCCAGATTGTTCCCTAATTTCAAACATCATCAGGAAATATATTACACTTTATTCCTAATTTATAAAGGTCCAGGCTTTTACTCTACATTGTAGCTTACTTGCCCTTGTCTTTACCATAGTTGGCTCCTCAGTTGTTAGGTAGTCTTTATTTAAAGAAACAACAACAAAAATTTTCTTATAAAATATTAGCCTAATACATTTAAAAAATTTCCTTTTTTTTTAATACAACTGCCACAGTTGTAATGTAATGAAAAAAAGTCTTGTAAATGTTGCTGGTGAAGGGCAGGTGATTTCTCTTTCCCTCATCAGTGCTGTTCAGAATGTCAGTAGGCCTACTGTAGCCATTTGAAATGGTTGAATATTGTTCAATAGCAATTTAAAATAGAAAATTCTTGTGTAGAATTCAGAAGGGTCACATTAGGTTTGCTTTGTGGCATGATATCAAGAGATGCTCAGTTTAATCATGCATGTGATTTGCCCTGTGCTATCTTTTTACCGGAGTTCACATATCAAAGGAAGCCCAGTTGACGCGCGAACACCTGCATGCTCCAGTTTACAGTTGCAGGATAGAGAAGAGCGCATCACTTGCCTGAGAGATTTTCTGTGGATTGTGCGACACGCAAGCAATACTAGTCTTCAATCACCCCGTGCACATCTACGTACCACATGAGAAGCATATTTAGCACTTATAAAGCACCAAAAGCAACACGGAAATCATAAGTTTGCTTCGGCTGCCCAATATTTTGCTTTGGTGGCCGCCAAAAAAACTTTTAGTGCAGGCAAAACCATGGAAACTCATGAAATGGCTGATATGGGTTCAAGTGTAGACACTTATTTTTATATTGCAATCTACAGCCTCAGTGGACAATGCAATTGAACCATAATACTATAATAGTATGCCTATGCGCGGCAAAAATTAGACTGCATAAAAACACAAAACGAGGATTCAATAATGATGGGGATTAAATATACTTAATTAATGACAATAATATGTAGAAATATGCAAAATAACAATTACAATAATCAAGTTTCTTTAATCACTACTTTGGAAGTAAAATTATAATAGAGAGATGGTTACAAGTTAATCAAATTAATATATATTCATGTGCTATTCAATTGGTACATTATTAACAACTAGAGATGAGCAGACATTCATGGGGAACTATCTTGTATGTATCCATGATTTTCACGGGCAGCAAAATTATCTATTATGCTTAGCATGTACTCCCAATGCGTATGCTACAGACTTCCAATTTGCAACTTAGTCACATTACCAAGCATTGAAATAATCACAAAGACAGTCAAAAATTATGGAACTCTCCCTGTTTACTTAATGTAAATTTCTTTCTCACTAAAATCTGTGTTTGGACGCTTCAACGCCAATTGCTAAATTAATTAGTACACAATCACACACACATGTACATAGTAAAGTTACTACACTGGGCTCTCACGCTTTTTGTGCGTGTGTGTGTGTGCGCATGTGTAAAAGAGAGAGAGACACATGGAAATTCAGTGCGCAGAGAGAGAATTCACATTTATTTTGCGTTAGATTTCACCAGGTTTCTTGATGCAAACACAATGTATGATGATGATGATGATTAAAGCACTTCAATATAAAAACGGAATCTGAATCCAACCTGTCCAGAGAAGAGGACATGTATGTAAAAAGAGAACGTATGGTGTTCCTAGGTTTCATTTAAAAATCATCAGATTTGAGGGACATATCATTTGGAATTATCTGTCAGTATTTTAAAAAAAAAATATATAGGCAAATGGAGAATTATGTTAATGCAACCTCTGCTTATTACCATCTGGTGTGACTGAAAGTTTCAGGCATTGACATTTGTTGTGTGGGTTTATCATTCATTTTCCAGTCATTTTTTAAGCCACAAGTAGCTGTTATAACATCCTCAAATCACATATTCCAGAAGAGCCTCCGATGATCGGCATCACCAGTAATGTTCGTCTAGCTCTACCATATAATAACAGCCAAGCAGAAGTTCAGAGCATCGGAGAAAATGTAGCTCTCCGTAATGGTGCCGCCCATGGAGAAGTCAGGAAAAAGGTTGCTGATTTTAAATTGTCTACTCTGTTAAAACAGACTATCTGCTAAAAAGCCAATGGAAAGTGACAACATGTGAATTTCTGTGACTGGGGTAAAAGAAATCAGCAGCACACACACACACACACACACACACACACACACACACACACACACACTCACTCAGGGAACCCTGAAACTGCAGCAATGTTTTTAAAATACATAGAAGTCATGAATATTATTAAACATGTTACATTAACTTCACTGGGGAAAAACAAAACTTTTCAACACATTGCAATCGGTACACATGAGAAGTGTTCAATTAATTAAAGCATGACTTATGACAAGTTTCAAAAACCCTACCAGAAAACATATCCAAATATTATAGCAAGTAAACAACTCCACCAAACAGATGAGTTAACAGTTAAACATCCATTAGGAGACTGATGTCCTGCCCCTGCTTTCGTGAACTGCAACTTGCTGAAACGCCATTGCTTCCCCTCAGCCGACACTTACGTGAAACTGCAGAACCTTCTTTCTGAGCTTATGGACATGGCATAAACACACAAGGATGAATGACATAAGCCTGCAATTTTGCATCAAATCTGAACAGACAGCTCTTAATAAAAAACATTATTTGTGGCTACTTTATTGAATCAGGGTTAGGCAAGGACAGGGTTTTGAAAAAAAAAAAAACATTTTTATGTACTCACTCAATAACGAACTGTAACGAGCTTCAGCTTCTCCAGAGAGGAAGGAGGACACGGAAACGGGGTTGAACACAAAGGTAAGGCTTTTTAATTTCAAACAATGATGTGGGGAGAACATAAACTTTTAAATGTGTTAAATTTCTCTCTTGACTGGCCAACACTGGACTGGCGAGATTCTCTCTCTGGACTGGAGGCACTGGTGCTCTTTTATGCCGCTCTCCCCGTACTCACTGAAATTAGAGACAGGTGTTAGACATGATTTAGCTCAGGTGCAAGCGCCCTTACCGCTTTCCCTATCCGGACGGGCGCTTGACCACGCCCCCGCTGCCACATGAACTTATCTTAATTGTTCCCAAACAATCTTACATAGTGCAGTGAAGTATTATTACATTTAAATGTACTGTAGAGCAAGAGCCATCAGTGTCAGGAAAGGAAGGAAAAAGCTTTTAAAAGAGAGGCTTTTTTCTGACTTCGGACTATAAGGGATATAAATGTAGATGCTTCTTTATATCCATGAAGTCTAAGAGAGGGACAAGGGAGATGGTAGTTAGTGTATGTGTAAGCATTTTAGGAGTTACTGAATATACATGTGTATGTGAGCTTGTGATGCAGAAAAAGAAAGTGAGTGATCTGTTCTGCTTTGCAGTGGCTTTACAGACTCCAACAGTACACAAAAGGGCATGCATGACTACTCATTTGTACTATTCAACTAGTCCAGAAAGCAGGCAACTCTTTTGCAAGTCAGAGTTTACCTTATGTAAATGACTCACCATATGCCATGATTTGTGACACATTTGTAATCCTATTACTCCACGTACCTGCATTACAGGTAACGATACTTAAGCATGTCTACTTTGTCTCTATGTCCACTACCGCCAGACCAACTGATGGGATCAGAGATATCAGAGGTGCTGAACAAGATGCCCATCAGTCAAACCGGTGCTGTCTGAATCAGCCTAATAGAGCTGTCCCATGGCAGTGATACTTTTTAACTGAACGATAAATCAGGCTATAAAAACAGTAAACCTGTTTTTTTAGAAGATAAGGATAATGAATCTAGACGTCATGGTCAGTTAGGGAGCTCTTGGGTCCTATAAATTGGCAATAAATTGAGAGAGTATCTACTTACCGTCTGACACACAGAGCATAGACAGATCTTCACTAAGTGCAAGGCCTGTGACCTCTGTCTAGCTTAATAAATGTGAAAATATAAAAAGAGATGGTTGCCATGAAAATGTTTGTGGGGTCAACACATGTGAGGATCAGAGGACACATCCTTCACAGTTGATCAGGGTCTTCTGAAATTTGCTTCAGTATGCAAGAAAAGCAGTTTCAGAATGACCTGTTGAGTTTAATTGCTTGATCCTACTCCATTACTGAAATGAGAGAGAGGTAATTTATTTACGATGTACATAGAGGCAAACTAGAACTTAAAGCTAAAACGTTAAAATTTTACTGTGTCCCAATTGGTAGGTTTACTTTCTGAATAAAGTGTAAACACTGTGGGGCTTTCAAAACATGGGTTTAACCAGTGGTGTTAGTTTGGAGTAGGAATATCTGCTTGGCCCAATGACAGGATGTTCAGGAAACCCCTAAGAAAACAATTTTAGCAATTTTTCTTAGATTCTAGTGGTGAAGAAGTTATTTAACACTTGGATAAATGTACCAGACATGAGCCTAATTCTGTAAATTGGCTTAATGTAACAAGAAAACACAAGTGAGCAATATTATAATAACTTAATCACTTCAATCTCAACAGTACTGTGGGAGCTACGCTACAGCAAACATTGCACGATATATTGTTGTAGATGTAACTATCGGCAAAGCAGCTGGGGCATCTTTGAATATGGAAGTAACACTGTTAATTTATTGTGAAGACATAAATGCCAATCTTCATTTTTCTATGCTAATGCCTCTCAAGCTACTTCATATTTATAGCTGTCTCATACACTTTGCATCCCATCCACAGTGGCCACTTTAAATTCTAAAAGCTCATAAACTTAAGAACCTTACACTAAACATATTCAAATATAAAAATTACAGATTTCATTTAAATTATCCCATGTGGTATTGCTTTATTTAATTAACTCCAAAAACTTTTCTCAGTTACCTTGCTACTACATGTAAGGGGAGGAACGGGGCAGAATCAAATAAACAGGGTTTATTGGGTTCTCAATAAAAGCAAAAATCTGGGAAGATGAGGTAGCAGACAACAGCAAAACCACTAAGGGCAACCAGGGATGTGAGGAGTGCAAGTGTGGCTGTAGGAAGTCCTGGGAAGTGGAGTGGATGGGGCTGAGGGGTGAGCCACTGAAGAGCAGGCAAAGAGAGGGTTCCGGGAAGCCACCAGAAGAACCCGTTGACCACTTGGACTGTAGAGCTGCCAGTGGAGAAGAGCACAGGGGCAGACAGGAACCGATGAAACCAGAGCAGTCGTAATCCAGATGAGAGGCAGCCAGGGGAAAGAGAGGGACCAGAAGGGAAATGGTGAGACTGATGAGAAGCAAGCAAGAGAGCCAGCAAGCCAGCCAGCCAGCCAGCATGCCAGTCACAAAATATTGCTTCGTTTTCTTTTATTCACATGATCTGTTGCTGAAGATTAGGACATACTGATTTGCAAAATCATGCACATTTATAAGTTTTGATAAATTTGAAAAATTTTTGTTCACAAAATGCAGGGGTTTTTGCATGATTGCTGGGATTCAAGGAAATCTGCTTGCCATTTTACAGTATTAGTCTTACATATTCAACTGAGCAGGGGTGTGCAATTATTTTGGTACAGGGGCCACATCAGCCATTAATTTCTGCATAATTGTATTTTTTAAGCCCAGAAGTAGAAGTGCACTCAATGAATGATGCACAATTTTATAGAAATATACATTTATTTATTTTGTGTATATATATATATATATATATATATATATATATATAAAGTTGTTTTATTCTCAAAACATTATCATCCTGTTCACATGTTCATGGGTCATGATGTGGGTCTCGTCAACAGTTTGTTTGGCATCCCATTTGGCACACAACTGAATAAAACAGGCTGCCTTACACTTATAAATTATTACTGCCAGAGTAACATTCGCATACAGGTGTGAGGACAGGTGTTCCTCTCTCGCTTGGTTTTGCTCGCGTGTCCCTTTCGTGTGCGAATGATGCAAAGATCTTTTGGGATTTTAATAAAGTTCCTCACTGAAAAGGTTTGCTCATAGACTTGCCGCTAAACAGCACACACAGTGCCAGGAATGGACACGGAGTGGCAGCATCACTTTTATTTGAGCATAATATTGTTTCGTTTTATTGTAAAGTTTTAGTTTTTTTCAAAGAGGAGAAAGCGCATGCATTTGCAAGCATGGTTGCCAGATTGCAGACAATAAGTATTCAAATTTGTTCAAGTATAAATCTCTGATTGGGGTGTTGCATCTATTATCTGGCAACCCTGTGCATATTAAAGGCTTGTGGATCCAAGATAGGTCCCAAAGCCAAACAAATGAAAGATCTAATAAAAATGTTCATGATAAATCGACCCACGGGCTGTAGTTTGCCCTGGTCTGCAATTGAGGGTGCTCTAATATTTGTTTGAGGGTGCTTATGTAACAGAAGCCAGCTGGTAGAGGCGCAAGAGGCGCATTAGCAACTGACGCTAGAGGTTGTAGCCTTCAACCTCCTCGTTAGCACGCCTGCCTCCCATGCTGGAGACGCCGGTTCAAATCCTGTTTGGAGCCTGTTGAGGAGGACCGGTTACACTTTGCATCCTTAAGCACTCTTGTAGAACCAGGAATATTCTGGATTCAATACAGATTAAGCGCAATCACCTTTATTTGTGGCATAATATTGATTACCACAACAAAAAAAATTCCAACGTGTCCGTCCTTTTCTTGAAAAAAGCAAAAATCTGGGTTACAGTGATTCACTTACGATGGAAGTATATGGGGCCAATCCATAAAATTTTAAATACTCACTGTTTCAAACATATAATCACACGACATAATCAATATCCTTAAACAATCATGCTTAAAAAATTATGTTTTATCACACATTATTTTTTGTGTGATAAAATCTCTTACTAAATCTTTTTTGTGTAACGCTAGATCCAATTTTACAACTTTGTTTCCATGACGATTTAACACTGTAAACTGAAACATCCATAAAACCGATTATTTAAACAACTTTACATCTCAAATATTACATGATTTTAACAGAAGAATGAATGTTAGTGCTTTTACAAAATTCTAAAATTAGAATTAAAAGCAGCTTCACAGCTTCACATGCCTTTAAACCATACAAATATTTTCCTCATTCTTTTCCATTGTTAGTGTCACCTTCATTTTTTCTTTTTTATTATTATTATTATTAAAGGGAAATTGTAAACCCGTTTATCGGTCCAATGGCGGTCTCCAATAATACGGGTGAAGGTCTCTGCGCATTACTGTCTTTCCTTTTACGCAACACAACAAGATTAAATTAAATACATTTTCTCTTATGTATTACCTTGTTACTTCATCTGACGAATGTTTGTTATTCTTTTTAACTCTTTAATTATATTTTACCTGTTCAGATCAGGAAACTATGATGCTTTGAGGTTCTCGCATGTTTTTCTCTTTAAGACGTTTACACATCAAAGATACTTCAGTATAGCCCCCATGGAATTGCATACACTTGAATTTAACTTAACGTTTTCTTCAGCAGAAGAAATATGATGTAAGATGTAAGTTGACCAACATAACTTCTCTTGTAATAGTTTTGGATTGGCCATGCGTGGTTTCCCGTGTACATTTATCTGGAGAAATATCAAATTAAAACAGAGGTAAGACACACCCGAATTTAGATTGGTCAAGCAGCATTTGCTGTTCTAAACGGAAATTCCATTTTTATCTATGCAAACCAAGTACACTTGAATTGATGCCAAATATTAGTCGTCACTAATCTGACACAGACTTGCGGTAACAGACGAATCATTTAATCTGCTTGGGAATACAATTTCAGAGTCAGTCAGAATAAAATCAAATGTTTACAGTTTATTGACCAGGTAATAGAACAATAATTCAAAATCCAATTCATAGAGTAAAATCACCGATCAATCAAATATAATAACAACAATTCGGAAATCAAGGAATTTATAGAAATATTTACCTGGCAACGAAAACTACACACAGCGATCGTGTGGGAAGTCTACCTACAGACTCCCCAAACCTTTTGCCCATTTTCCTTATAAACCCAGATAATTCAATATGCTTACCAAATGGTGGTGTCTGTCATTATAATTAGATTTTGGTCCCCTATTGAGGAGTTCACAACTGTGGGATCAGAATTTGTAATTGAATGGGTTCTCTATTCCTGTAGATTTACATACAGGAGGTAGTTTGTATGGAGGATCTGGGGGAGGGCACACATTTCTCATATTTTATAATTTCTCTTAGCTTTTCATTATGGCTGGGAGAATGAGACCAGTTTACCAGGCGCACTGAGACACTTTAAATGATACCAAACATGTATAGTTACTTTTTTGTACACACTTAACATTGCATAGGTTTTTAGTGAGCTTTAAGTCAGGAGGAGAAGGGGGGAGTAGGGGAGATGATCAGACTGTAGAAGGGAGGTGTGAGCTGCACTGTTTGCTGCGTCTTGGATGTTGTTGTTACATATGCAATAGAGAGTTCAAATTTAAATTTTCATGAGAGCCTTTTGTTTTCTCGAGGAGTAGCCCAGGCTCGCTGGCACCCGCCTTACAGTTTTCCCCGTTTTGGCACCGTGGACCACTCACAAGGTTTCCTGCGGTGTCACTTCAGTCTTTGTAAGGTGTGCAGCTGTAAGGGGATGAGAGCAAGTGCCATGTCGGTTGATGTCCGTATGGATCTGATGAGGCATCTGAAGTCGCAACACTGTGTCTGGTTGAGGTTAGCACATGTGTTCAGTTCATAGAATCCATCAAGGCTTTTGTGGCTTGTTCAGTGGACATGTCATCCCATCATGGAGAAACATCTGCTTCTGGTTGCACCTTCCTTTTACTGATGATCTGACTCTTAGAAGAATTCTCTTCCACCTCCAGTGGTGGTCTTCTGGGTAGATCTCAATTAGGTGAAGGTGTTCTCACTGGTAATGCATATACACCTGAACAGCTTCTTAAATGACCATGTAAAGTTGAAACTCTGAAGAACTTAATGTTATACTGACATGAGAAAAGGTTGAGTAATACATACATGATGAAAAGACAAACAATTAATTCATGTCACAATTGCGAGTGGTAATCCAGGTCTTAAGTTTGTCTTTGAAAATGCAAAGGGGTCTAAATTATTTGATTTTTTTTCTACCATAGTGATTTGTGGTAGTGGAATTTAGATATGCTTGATCTGAATTAATTACAGGAAAAGTGGCAAAAAACCCAATGCAAGCAATACATTCTGTGGAGTGGAGGGGGGCGGGGCGGGGCCGGGCCGGGCTAGAATTTTGCACACCCGGTCCCCAATCAGCTTGATGGGGTGCACAAGGGATAAAGGCGGCCGGTGACGACAGTTCGAGAGAGAGAGAAAATTACGGGTGGCTGCCCTGCATGTGTTTAATGTTTGAGTGTTGGTTTAAGTTTTCATTAAATTATTATTTATGTTGACAAGCCGGTTCACGCCTCCTCCTTTCCCTTGAACCCCCTTTACATTGGTGCCGAAACCCGGGAATAAGGAGGGATGCACGTCGCAGAGTCCTCGACACTGCCGTCCAACCAGGGGAGCGCTACTGCCATCTGCCGGGTGACAGAGTAGCCCGACTGCCCGGACACGGGGAACGGCCGCCGTCTGCGTGGCGAGTGGGGACTGGATTCCCCGATCGCCTGGAGTGGTGGAGCCGCTGCCGGGGGCGGAGGAGTGCCCTGCCGTCCACAGAGATGTGGAGGGGTCGAGGGAAGACCGCCGTCCATGAGGTGAGGGGGGAAGCAACTCCCCAACCTCCTGGAGCGGTAGGGCCGCTGCCAGGGGCAAAGGAGTGTTCCCACATGCCGCCAGAAAAGCGGAGGGGTGTTCTGTCCACTGGGGGTTGGAGGTTTGACTCCAGTTCGCCCAGAGAGGAGCAGCTGTCATCCACCGGAGAGTGTGGAGGAGTGTTCGTGGACCACGCGACGGTACATCAGAGAACCGGTGAGTGAGCTTTTTCTCTCTCTCCTCTTTCTCTCACTTTCGCACCATGTTGGCCTTTTCCCTCGCCTATTTTTTATTTATTTTTTTCCCGTCCTGTCTCCTCCCAGGTCGAGGAAGGCGGGGATAACCAGCCGGCAGATGGGTCGCAAAGCACGCCCCTCCCCAGGGAAAGAGTATGGGGGGGATGTACGTCATGCCGGTGGCACCCCGGCCTGAGGTAATGCCGGGAGGTGTGTGGAGTGGAGGGGGGTGGGGCCGAGTTAGAATGTCGCACGCCCGGTCCCCAATCGGCCTGATGGGGCGCGCGAGGGATAAAGGCGGCCGGTGACGACAGTTCGAGAGAGAGAGAAAATTACGGGTGGCTGCCCTGCATGTGTTTAATGTTTGAGTGTTGGTTTAAGTTTTCATTAAATTATTATTTATGTTGACAATCCTGTTTGCGCCTCCTCCTTTCGCTTGAACCCCCTTTACACATTAGTTTCCAGTATACATCATAATTGTGGATAACAGTTCTGAATATTTAACATTTTTCATTTTCTCTGAAGAGAACCATCTATGCAAGTCTAAAACCTCAATTAAATCATTCAAAACATGTCTCGGGGTCTTGTGAAGACGAAGGTCTCAAATTTCCTGTCTTGTTGCAGTGAACAAATCTTGTGCATATGATCTGCAGGCTAAGTCACGTTCGATGGTACAGGTCTGATTGAACAATGTGTGGCTGATTGTTAGTAGCACCTGCGCTTCGGATTGAACTGCTTTCATAATGATATCATTGCTATTGGTGATGTGTTGGAAACCAGTGGCCATCTGGTCTGTCAACCATGTGGACAATTGGAATTGTTTTGTTGTTTTATAGGTGTTGGCTGCTGAATTAATTGATCCGAACAAGCTTGCTATACTGCTAAGCAGGTCTCGTTTTGAGAGAGCAGGTGGAATTTGGACGGCAAGTCTGTCTTTGTAATCAGAAATTAAATCATTGATTCGTTACTGTAGCCATGCATATGACTCATCATTAACATTACAATGTTTTGTATAAGCAGAGAGTATGTTGGAAATGTTGTAAGTTACATGTGTCATTATCAAATTTACATCATGTAATAAAGTCTTGTTGATGTTTCCTCTAATCAGTCCACCGGGAGGAATTGAGTGCAATTCTGGACTCTTTTTGGGTTTAGTGTATCCACAGGTGGTCAAATTAAAACAATACGTAACAGTCCATGAACAGTTGTGTGGATCGGTGAAATTGTCTATGCTATGTGAACATGCTCCGACACAATACGTTCATTCTTTCGGTTGGTTCACACAGAAGTTTTGGCTCGTTAGGTGTGTACGATGTGAGATCGTACATTAACTCTGTGAATCTCATATGTGTGTCATTATGTGTTTCTGTATGTGCACCTATATGTTGCATGTTCCAAATTTTTAACATAATAGCACAATTTTGGGTCTATGCCATTGTTGTTGTTTTCGTGTAGTGTACATGTTGCCAATTGTGTTGCCTATTTTAAGTTGATACCAGGCAGTGAGGTTGTGCGTGAATTTTGGTGCTCGAGTGTATCCTGAGATGTCTACTGTGTTTGCATTGTTATTGCGAGTAGGAATCGCTTCGACCCATTTGGAAAATTTGTCAATTATCACAAGGCAATAACGATACCCCCCTTTGGAACTGGGTAGTGGGCCTATAATATCCAATTGGAGTGACACCCAAGGTCCTTTGGGTGGCTCTGGTCTACACAGTTTTGTATAGCCAGGCTTACCTTGGTTAATGGTGGCACATAAGATGCATGTATCACACCATCTTTGAATATCTGATGCCATTTGTGGCCACCAGAAGTTCTTCAGCTGTTGTGTTTCGGGAGCTGATACATGTGTATAATCATGGTACAACTTTATCACTGGTTTTTGAAGGGCTTCTGGAACAATGTATTTATCGTCTCTTAAAATCATCCCTTCAGTGACCTTGACTAGTTGGTCCTGCTACAGGTGTGGTGTCAGCTCTCGATCAGAACTCCACAGTTTTAAGTCAATATGAATGGTCTGAACCGCACTCACAGCAGGAACAATCAGTCTGTCAGGCTGCCATTCATCTCCCTTTTGTGCTGCTAATTGAGCTAATTGATCTGTAATGTTGTTGTTATTCTCGTTGTTATCTGGATTTTTGTTCATGTGCACGCGCACTTTGACGACGGATAGTGAGGAATCGCGTGTTTTAATCTCCTGCCAAATCGAAGTTATGGGGCCCTATTTTAACGATCTGAAATGCAAGTATCAAGCGCGAAGCGCAAGTAACTTTGTGGGCGGGTCTTGGGCGCTGTTGCTATTTTACCGGCGGGATAAATGACTCTTGCGCCCGACGCAAGTTTAAAAGGGGTTGGTCTGAAATAGCTTCATTATTCATAGGTGTGGTTTGGGCGTAACGTGAAATAAACCAATCAGAGCGTCATCCAACATACCCTTTAAGAGCAGGTGCGCATATTGCATGGCGGATTGTTATTATTATGGCGGATTTACCAGGCGCGCGCCAGGAGCGGTTCACAGCCAAGGAGACCGACGTTCTTGTCAGGGCAGTGAAAGACAGAGAAGTGACATTGTATGGGGATGGGAGAAACCCACCCAAATCAGCGTCAGTTAAACGGGCGTGGGAGGAAATAGCCACAATTGTTTCATCAGCTGGCATCCCCAGGACATCGCACCAGTGCCGCAAGCGCTACAATGACATCAGAAGACGGGGGAAGTCCAAGCTTGTTAGCAACAATCGGACACGGCGTATAACGGGAGGTGGATCTCCCTCTACTCAGGACCTGACGCCAGCAGAGGACATTGCCACGTCCACCCTCACCGCTGAAAGCGTTGAAGGGTTTGGGGGCTTTCAAATCGGCACCCAACCAGAAATGCCAGCAGTCCAACCCCAAGGTACACTTACAAATCAAGTTCACATACATTAAGGTTTCTTATGAAAATTTTTGAATCGTTATTTACATGAAATAAATGTAACACAGCCACACAATAAATAAAAACAATATAATGCAGCTTCGCAGGAAGACCCTGGCCTCGCGAGCCGTGCGCACGGGCCATCTGAGGAGGGAACAGCGCAACCACCAAGGTCCAGACCCACTACACGCCGTGGCAGCATCGCCAGACCGTAGGACCACCCATTCCTACAGCTCCAGCAAACCGGGTTTGACATGCTGGAGCGGGAGCTGTCCGGGATGTAGCAAAGTATGGATGCCCGTGTTGACCGGATGGTGATGTTGCTGCGGCCTCTCGGGCACATCTCCTCAAGTTTGGAGAGGATAGCTGCAGCCATGGAGCGTGGCCCTTCAAACGCACCACCTGCTCCTGTTGTGCCTCTTCCTCCTCCTGTTGTACCCCTTCCTCCTTGCCCCACTCCATCTCCGTCCACCCGTTCCACCAGGAGCACATCGCGCAATGCCACTCCCAGACCCTCAAGTGTCCAATCCCGCCGTGGCGTGCGTCGCATTACTATCAGAGGAGGGAAAATAATTAAATTTATTCTGTTTAAATCTTTTCAACCTAATTTTCCGTTTGTATTTTTTTTTTATCAATTACTGTTTGATATTGATTTTTAATTTTGACAAATGTAAATAAAGAAATGTTACAAATAAATACTTTTTGGACTCGTTCTCTCTGAATCACGAATATATGCATGGTTATATTTTTGAAATGTAGTCGAACATTAGACCGAGATTAATTTGCTTTACCTCACTACAGATGACGCAGCAGCTCTTCTGCCAAATAAGCTCTCCTGTCCCGTGCTGCTGCTGGGGCATTTGGGTTAAGTGGCATCGGCACATGCAGTTCGCCATCACGTCTCCTTAAGTCCTCTAATGTTTCCTCATCTATGTCAACAACACAAACTTGATTTATGGAAATGTTGTGTAAAACACAACATGCCACAAAGAATGCTGCAACTTTTTGAGGACTGTACTGTAAAGTGCCTCCTGACCTATCCAAACACCTGAAGCGCATTTTCAGTATGCCGAACGTTTGTTCAATTACACAGCATGTTTATGTGTGTTTTCGATTAAACCGTATTTCACTCATTGTTGCTGGCATCAAAAATGGTGTCATCAGCCATGTCTTTAACGCATACCCGTTGTCCCCTAATAGCCACCCATCCAACGGGGGATTCCCCTTGAAGATGGCAGGAATGGCAGAGTTTGCTAGTATAAATGAGTCATGGCTCGAGCCTGGATAATTCGCAAAGACATGGGTGATTTTACTATTAGCATCGCAAATGACTTCTATGTTGATTGAATAGGTTCCCTTGCGGTTGACGTATACAAGTGCGTTTTCTGATGGGGCACGTAGCTGCACATGGGTGCAGTCTATAACACCAAGGACACCAGGGAACCCATACTTTGCAGAAAACGCATGCTTCACTCTTTCCTGGTTGTCAGGTGTGACGGGGAATTGGATGTATTCCCCAGCAGGTCGGACTAGACCTGATGTAACTGCATGTATAGCCGAACTTATGTCAGATTGTGAAATGCCTCCAATGGAGCTAAGGGGGTGCTGGAACGACCCAGATGCATAGAAATGCAATGCCGCTGTAACTCTCACTGCAACGGGGCAGGCATAGGGACAGGGTGCATCAGTCCCCAGCTCATCTGCCAGGAGATGGCAGATGTCTGTCACAGCCTGGCGAGTCAGGCGTAACTTACGCATACATTCCTCCTCACTGAGGGAGAGATAGGTCTGTCTGGGCCAGTAGACCCTCTCCCACTGGCGTCTAATTCTCTGTCCCAAGACATACTCCATCTCACTGTGCAATAGAAAAAAATATGAGAAAGCTCAACTTAACTGGTAAGTTAAAGAGTAAGGTTTTTAATGTACTTACATTATGGTAAAGGTGATTTCGCAGTCTTCAGATTTTTTTTTTTCCTGGTTCTTGACGGACAAACTAATTTGTCAGATGTCCTTATATACAGTACATATGTGTCTTGCCACTATTGGGCAAACAGGTCTGATCCGTCATTACTACAATTAGCCTGAAAAATTTGGGTAAATGTGTAATCTAGATTTAGGCCTACATTTTTTTTACATCTTCATGGACACCACAATGATTTCCCTCATGTGTTAATATTTTTCCTTGTTATAATGTATGATTTGCAAAAATAAAAACTGCTGCATCTGTGTTGATGAGAGAATCAAAGTGTATGCGTGTTGTGCACCCGCTACATTATGGCCAAGCATGCGCGCTTAAAATAGCATTATGAACAACGCGCCACTGACTTTAGACTAGGTTTTTTCTGGTCAGTGGCGGAATTGTTTTCTGGAACTGCAAAATAGCACTAGGGAATGTTTGCGCCGAAACACGCCTCCTTTTTGCGCCGACCCGCCCAGGGAGCGCAAGTTCATTTCCTAGTTTACCGACGTGCGTCTGTGGAGGGAAAAGCCCGCTTTGCGCGGGTGCAAAATAGGAATGATACATGCGTCAGTGTACAAAGTCATTTGCGCCGGGTGCATGATGTTAAAATGTTTGATTGGTGTTCCGGCAGATGTGAGGAATTTTCTCAACTGCCACTGTGCCATAAAATCATGGACCGCACCAAAAGCTTATCGACTATCAGTGTACACACAGCGGTTCGTGATGTGATCTGATTGCTTCGAGTAATGCAATAAGTTCAGCTTCTTGCACAGATGTGTTTGCAAATAGTTTGATTAGCAATTGGTTGGTGCCTAAATTGGGAGAGTGAGGAGTTCACACCGCACATCCTGCGTGAAATTTTCCATAATGCCAGTATCGGGAACCATCAATGTACACCTGTGTCTGATTTGGAAGTTCTTGGTCATGAACTGGGCTCTGTACTTCCTGTTTGGTTTGACATGTGTGTGGGTGGCCCTCTACATCTCCCAATAAATTAGGTAATATTTGGTCATTAACTGTTGTGAGGTCACTTGCCTGTGTGTCTGCTAGCCATCTTGCTAACCTTTGCGACGACGCACCTTTTATTCGGCCCTGCAACAGCATTTGTACTGGCGTGTGCACTGAGATGTATTCACAAGAGCTTGGTTACGAGTTTCTCACTGTGGCCTGTATCCTAACGTGGCATCGTCATCGTCGCTATCATTTTGAGTCTCTAGCTCAAAGGTTTCATCCAGTGCTGCTTGTTTAACTGCAGCTACTGGAAACCCTGATTTATCGCATCAATCTTCGAGAGCAGATACTGTAATTACTGTTTGAAGTTTTCTTTGAATTTGATACATTTTTGTTGCCATTTCTTCGCGTTGTCTATCCCACCCCCGTTGCTCGTATGTGAACGCTTTGACTTGTGTTCTTAACTTTTGTAATTCGTCAGATCACAATCTTTTGATTTCTTTGATATTTGCTATTGTTCGTTCATTCTCAGTTATGGTCTCGAGGTCGTTACACAAAGAAAATAAACAATTGCAGTGGTAATTTTCTTGTTTTGATTTAAATTTCGCTCCCTCAGCAGAATACCAAGATATTATTTCATTGTTGCTCCACTTTAAATTTAGTCCCTTGTCGCTTAACCGAACAAGGGTTTTTTTTAATTGCACGCCTAGAATCTCCACTACTCTACACTGCTGCTGTGCTTTCCCTGGAAAGACATGTTTCCCGTCTAATTCTTATGCCCACTGGATTTTTCGGTTCCGGTCTAAACAGAGGGTATTCCGACCGGTACTAAAAATGTGTCTATGTGAGGTGCAAACAATTTTTCCCTCAACACTTCTAAAAGGCAAAAAAAGATTGAATGTTGTGCTGGAAAGACGTTGCTCATCTGGTTGGGAGATCACGTCGAGGTCACTACTTTGTAAGCCCGTTTATCGGTCCAATGGTGGTCTCCAATAATACGAGTGAAAGTCTCTGCGCATTACTGTCTTTCCTTTTATGCAACACAACAAGATTAAATGAAATACATTTTCTCTTATGTATTACCTCGTTATTTCATCTGACTCCATAAATGAAAAAGGTTTTAATGATATATGAGCATCATTAAGTGAGAGAATGTTTGATTATTCTTTTTAACGCTTTAATTATATTTTACCCGTTCAGATCAGGAAACTATGTTGCTTTGAGGTCCTCACAGGTTTTTTCTCTTTTATGCGGGTCTCATGATCACAAGCTTATCAGTTTCGGATCATCAAACAGTGGTAATTGCTATATACCTAAGATCGGTCACATTCACATTTACACAATCAAAGATACTTTAGTATAGCCCCCATGGAATTGCATACACTTGAATTTAACTTAACGTTTTCTTCAGTAGATGTCACGGCCACTATTACAGATGTAAGTTGACCAACATAACTTCTCTTGTAATAGCTTTGGATTGGCCATGCTTGGTTTCCCGCATACACTTATCTGGAGAAGCATCAAATTAAAACAGAGGTAATTAAGATCGAACTTAATTTCTGTGGTAATCCACACATTATGCCACAAATACATTTTGATTAAGCTTAACTTGTATTGAACCAGGAATATTCCTTTAATGTGCGAAGAGAGACATTTACTTTGAGTTGAGTGGTGTGGAGACAACACAGTGTGTAATAATCTGGATATCAGGCTTTTTTTTTTAATGCACAGAAAAAATTGCCTAGAAAGAACATGAAGCAAAAATGGAACTAACTAATTTAACACTTTTAATTTATATTAATTCTATTTCATATCATTATTATGCTGATGACAACCAAATTTATTTGCCTTTGAAGCATTCTATATGCTGTTTGGATCCTTTCTTGACCTGTCGTGCAGACCTAAAGGCTTGGATGTCCCTAAACTTCTTAAAATTGAATGAAAGCAAAATTGAGGTTTTAGTTCCCCTTCTGTCACTCACTCGACGTTGTGTCGCTGAAGTGACACTAGGGGTCTCTCTTGAGAGCCTCAGTTGCCTCTGAGCTTTGAGAAAAGGCCAATGAGAATTGGGAAACAGAATTTGCATGTCCCTCCTCCTGACATACGGGTATAAAAGGAGGGAATCGTGCATCTGTTTAGTCAGATTTTTTCTTCGAAGCCGAGCAGTTGTGTGTCCAGCGAGCTTTTTAAAGACAAGTCTTTTTGAAGATGCCTTTCCGCTTGTGTGTAGTTCCTGGATGCGGCAGATATCTTTCCGCCCCCAGGAACTTTGTGAGATACTCGACACCGACAAAGCACACTTTCTCAACATGCCCATCTCCTAGCTCGGCCTATTCGGCAACACCGTCGAGGACTTCAGCCAGCAGTTCTCGGTGGTAAAGAAGCAGATGGATGCGATCCAGCATATCATGCCTCAGCGCCGTTCCAACTTGAAACGACCCTTGTCTGCTCGCCGAGAGCATCCCCCTGCTACTGCAAGGCAACTGGCAGCTCCGCCTCAACCTGGGCCTAGTTCTCAGCCCCCGCGTAGAGTGCCCCGCAGGACACGGACACACCCCTGCCTTCAGAACCTCGTTGAGGACCCACAAGGCTCCCAAACATTCCTGAGGCGGAAAAACCTAAGAACAAGATATTCGCCTGGAGCTGGTAGACAGACCACTCCATCCCCCGATGGAGGGCTGGGTGGAGAATCCTTGGTTTCCTTCTTTTTCTTTGCCACACCCCTCTCGGGCTGCAGTACCCACATTTTCAATAAAAGAGCAATTTCCTCTTTCCTTGGGTCGCAGACCTCTCGCCTCCATGCCAGCAACTGTATCACGCATAGACCCCTGGCCGGCCGGTTCTGATGAGTCCAGAGGACGTCTCCACAGGACCTCCTCCTCCATCACCAACCCACCCCCTGCCGGATACGCGGATAAAGGTAAGTGCTTTGAGTCTTTTATCAGCACAGGCACCCCGGGACATGACTTTGCCTTCTGACGCAACCAGGTATGTCAAACGCGAGGGTAAGGGAACTTAGAGGGTTCGTGGAAATTGGGTCCCCTTTGTGCCCCTTGCACGGTACTTGGAAGTGTGGCTTTCACTTTCCAAACCGTCACGCTGGCTGGCCAGGACCGTCCGACTCGGCTACGCGATTCAGTTCACCAGGCACCCGTCCCGTCCTGGACGGCAGTCGCGCTGCTCGGGTTGATGCATATGAGACCGCTACAGCACTGGCTTCAGACTTGAGTCCCAGGATGGGCATGGTGTCACGGCACATACCGTGTGTTTTTCACCCCTCTCTGCCGTCAACTTCTGATCTCCTGGACAGACTTCTGCTTTCTGCAGATGGGAGTCCCCCTGCAGCAGGTGTCCAGACGTGTCATGGTCACCACAGATGCCTCAAAACTGTGTTGGGATGCCTCAAAACTGTGTTTACAACAGGCATGTAGCCACCGGTTCTTGGACAGGGCCCCGACTGCGTTGGCACATCAACTGCCTGGAGTTGCTGGCTGTAATCCTTGCCCTCCTCAGGGTTTCCCCACTGATTCAGGGTAAGCATGTCTTGATCCGTTCAGACAGCACAACAATGGTAGTGCACATAAATCGGCAAGGTGGCGTGCGCTTTTGTCAAATGTCGCAACTCGTCGCCATCTCCTCCTCTATCATCACGGGCAGTCTCAACATGACAGTGGAAGGGCTGTCACAACAGGCCACGCTCAGCAGAGAGTGGAGGCTCCACCCCCAGATTGTCCAGCTGATTTGGGACCGATTCAGCAAAGCACAGGTAGACCTGTTCGCTTTATAGGAGAACGCCCACTGCCCACTCTGGAACTCCTTGTCAGAGGCTCCCCTCGGGACAGACGCACTGGCATACAGCTGGCCCCAGGGGCTGCGTAAATATGCATTTCCCCCAGTGAGCCTACTTGCACAGGTGCTGTGCAAGCTCAGGGAGGAAGAACAACAGGTCCTCATAGTGGCCCCTTACTGGCCCACTCTGACTTGGTTCTTGGACCATAGGCTCCTCGCGACAGCACCTCCCTGGTGCATTCCTCTGAGGCAGGACCTCCTTTCTTAGGGACAGGGCACCCTCTGGCATCTGGGCCCAGACCACTAGAATCTCCACGTCTGGCCCTTGGACAGGTCGCGGAAGATCTTAAGTTTCCTACCACCTGTGTCATAGGCACGATCAACCAAGCCAGAGCTCCCTCAACCAGGCAGCTCCATGTCCTAAAATGCCATCTGTTCTCAGCTTGTGTTCTTCCCGATCAGAAGACCCGCAAAAATGCGCAGTCAGTTCAGTGCTCTCATGTCTGCACAGGAGGTTGGAGGGGCGGTTGTCCCCCTCCACCTTGAAGGTATTGTAGCCTCTATACGAGCCGACCGCAATGCAGTGGACGTTAAGCCCCTGCAGGAGCACAGCCTGTTCATCAGGTCCCTTAAGGGGCACCCGGAGGCTGAATCCTACTAGGCCATGCCTGTTCCCCTCACGGGGTCTCTCTGCGCCCCCCGTGAGCCCTCAGGATAACCCCCTTTGAGCTGTGTAACCTCCTCTGAAGATGGCCCTCCTAATTCCACTCGCTTCCATCAAGAGTGTCTGCGAACTGCAAGCGCCCTATGCCAGTGACGCTTGCCTGGAGCCCAGTCCGGCAGATGCTCACGTCACCTTAAGACCCTACGTGCCCAAGATTCCTACAGCACCCCTTCACGGCCAGACAGTGAACCTGCAAGGGACTGCCCCAGAAGGAGGCAGATCCAGCTTTGTCATTTCCGTGTCCGGTGCGTACTTTGCACACCTATTTTGGACTGCACACGGAGCTCTAGATGATTCCGAGCAGCTCTTTGTTTGCTGTGACAAAAAGCGGAAAGTGACACTGTCCCCAACAGAGGTTTGTCCATTAGGTCAGCAACGCCCTTGCACCGGCCTTCTAGACACAGGCTGTGCCCGCCCCCTTGCGGATTCGAGCACGCTCTATGAAGAGCGTTGCATTCTTGTGGGCACTGGCCAACGGTGCCTCTCTAGCAGACATGGGCAAAGCAGCAGGCTGGGCAACACCCAATGCCTTTGTGAGATCAATAACCTCCGAGGGTTGAGTCGGCCCTGGCCCGTGTTTCTTCAGGTCCGAGTACATAGAACTCGGTAACACGGGACAGCTGACTGGGTGTACCACTTGCACATAGCGCCTTTTCACCTCTTCTGAGCTGAACCCATGTGCTTTTACCCCCAGGTGAGTCCACAAAAGCTTGCGCTCCCTGGATGTTTTTCCTCCATAGCCCTCTTGTTCGCGAATTCGGCATAGGAATTCCCGACCTGACCCACTACGGGTACTAATTATTCTGTACTGGAATAGGTGCTCCACAGGTATCGGTCATACCTATTACCCCCTGTGTTGTATTTTTCGCGGTACAGTCCCCCTGCTGGCGGACCCACTTCTCCCTTGGGAAGAACCCCTGCCCCCTGTCGCTGTGTTTGTAGAGCTCCTCCCTCAACACATAGGACAAACCACCACACCACTTCCATGTGTGGCTCATAAGCCCACGTGACGTATTTTTCACATGTGACCTCCCCAGCTTTGGCAGGATGTGGTCTCCGCAGAGTCTTTCCCCACTGAAAGAATAGGAGTCAGAAAAGAACACCTTCCCCGATGCGTGTTATAGTGTTAGATGGCCCCAGTCACTTTGCTCCAAGAGAAGAGGGAGGCCGGGAACCTAAAATATGTATGACATTTTTCTCCCCCTCTCGCACTTGTGTTGTGCAGAGAAGCACTCCTCGGAACTTCAACAGCAAAAAGAGTGTATTTAAAAAAAAGAGTATATTTTCTCTAAAAAAGAGAATTTTCCTACTAAAAGAGTGGCACTTACGAAAGTGTCTTTTTCAAGAGGCCTTTTCGTTTGTGTGTTATTTCTGGTTGTAGTCACTATCTCTCTGCTTTTGACGGCCACGAGCGCTGTCTCGCGTACTTGGGTGCTACCCACGCAGAGACGGCATTCGTGGATGGTTCATGCCCTCATTTTGAGAGTATGACCATGGCTACGTTGTGGTCGCAGCTTTCATCAGAGAGAAAGCCACCCCAGTGGCTCCCCAGCTCAGTTCTTCTACCTACGGGTATGAGGCGGTTAGCACTGGGGGCGATCTCATGATTTCAATGGGAGCCTCTCTGCTGGGAAACCCCCCAGCAACCCCCAGCATGCTCGTATGCCCCAGTCAAGTTCTGGCACCGCGGGCCTCACGGTTTCATTTGGGGCTTGTGAAGAGGATGAGCTGTCGATTGCAGCATCGCAGAGCGAGTTCATCATATCTGACGTGGATGACTCGACTGGACTCCCACACTTGGGTGCGGTAGCCCAGTCGCAGGCTGACACGGAGCTGGAGGCCATGCTTGCCCGTGGAGCTGCGAGTGTCGGGCTGGAGTGAAATCCTCTGCTCCCACCTGAACACTCGCGGCTCTACAGTTGGTTTCTGGGGCCAGAGCAACACTTACGGCCACACTTCGCTTCGTTCTTCCCAGAGGTGCACAATTGGAGCTTATGCAGTCGTGGCGGTCACCTTTTACTTCCTGGACCCGATTCGCGGCAAGGGGTTACTCCGGTGAATCAGGCGGTTGGGCCTGTAGGCTTACGTCGTCATTGGTGGCTAAGGCCTACGGTGCTGCTGGATGCACCGCCTCCGCCCTGCATGCCATGGCACTCCTAGAGGTGCACCAAGCCAAGGCACTTAAAGAACTGCACGAGGGTAGTCCTGACCCGGGACTAAGGCCGGAGCTGCGCTCGGTGACCAATCTCACCTTCCGGGCAACGCAGGCGGTCTCTCGGGCAGGCGATGTCCACTTCGGTGGTCCGGGAATGCTACCTTTGGCTAAACCTGGTTCCCCCATCTCCCAGGTTCGCAGCATTGGTTCGTGGTTCCCGGCCCTCGAAAATGAACCAAAGGAATGGTCTGTGTCAGGGAAGGCTTGAGACATGGATGTACGCATCCTTCAGGTCTACGATGAACACACACAGGGTGCTACGGCAGCTGCTCACTCAGTTCTGGCTTTTAATGAATCTGGCAGAAAAGGTGATAAGAGATGTACTTCTCATAAACTGTAATTAAGATTCTGAACTAACCCTCATACCATCTGACCATGTTTATGAAGAACTTCAAACTTCTTCCTTTCTTATGCATACGGCTGAGATTAAATTGCGGGTGGTGGATTTATAGCCAAGAGCCCAGAATGTAGTGGTAGGTGGAATACCTTGCAATAAGTGTCTAACATACAGCCTTTCCCTTACAAAAAAAAAAAGAACTGCAATTGTTTAACTGTAGTACAAGTGTGGTAAATTGGATGCAGTGCTGGAAACTGCAGGAATACTGCATCCAAATTACCAAACTTGTACTGCAGTACTGAAAACTGCAGGAATACTGCATCCAAATTACCAAACTTGTACTGCAGTACTGAAAACTGCAGGAATACTGCATCCAAATTACCAAACTTGTACTGCAGTACTGAAAACTGCAGGAATACTGCATCCAAATTACCACATATGTACTGCAGTACTGAAAACTGCAGGAATACTGCATCCAAATTACCACACTTGTACTGCAGTGCTGGAAACTGCAGGAATGCTGCATCCAAATTACCACATATGTACTGCAGTACTGAAAACTGCAGGAATACTGCATCCAAATGAATACACTTGTACTGCAGTAATGAAAAACTGCAGGATTACTGCATCCAGACTACCACACTTGTACTAACCGTTCTACTGTTGTTCCATGAACTGCACTCTGCAATCCTACACTTAATACATTTGCTGTACTTCAAAACTTGATCAATGACTACAAACACAATGATTGTTAGCAATCAGCATTTTATTGACATTCAAATGTTTTTAAAGTTTTAAATGCTTTTAAAGATATTCCTGGCCATTAAGACACCTGAGCATCAGCAACGCAATGTTTCAGATTAATTAAATGTTGCAAATATAAAAGTATAAAATTAGTAATTTATAGTAAATGTATAAACATTAGCGCTGTCAGTCAATTAAAATATTTAATCGTGATTAATTGCATGATTTTTCATAGTTATACATAGCATCACAGATTTTGAAAATGCTGAAATATAACAGAAATATGAAATGTACTTCTTTTCCGGTCAAAATGTTTAGTTCCTCTTAAGAATGAAAAAAAAAAACAATATGCAACAATTTTTTATTAATTTTTTCTAAACAAAGTCTTTCATATTATAAAGATAGAAATCCACAAAAATAGCACCAAGTAACATTAGATATGTATCATATTCTAAATAGGAGGTACACAAATTTTAATATCTTGCCCATATAGGTAGCTTATTCTTTGCAATGCACATTAAATATCTTAAATCCTCATTCTCCACAATATTATTTTTCTGACAGGCTGTGGCTGTCCACTTTGCTACAGCAATCATAAAGTCGCATTTTCCACATGAAAAGTGTCTTGAGCCTAATTGGATGCTAGTTGTTTTAGGTAGGTATGTAGTATGTAGTATGTCGTGTGGTAATTTCCATCCAAATTCACATTTCTGGGTTTAAAAGCAGGAATTTTGACCTCTGCCAAGTGATGTACGTTCACTGTTTGTCAAGATGTATGGTAATGTGCATGTGTAGAAATGTTGGAAATTATTCACATTAATAAAGTTACATGCCTGCTCAATCATACTAAGTGGGAGCTCTTAAGTAGATGAAAAAATTTTGCGCTAAAGAGTTTGCGCTAACCTAACTTTTCCCGAAATTTTACACATTTTCTTTACGTGGTATACAGTAAGTGCAGAGAGAGAGAGAGAGATGCGCTCATTAATATGCGTGAGAAACGAAAGCATGAGCAAAGTGCAATCAGTGTTTTCACTGATTTCACATAGATCCAAATAGAATTAGTGAAATTGCACGCACAATGCACAAATGGGCTGGATTAAGTGCAATTTAATTCTGAGGTTTTCTCTGGTTAAAATTACACAGTCTGCATCTTATTATATAGATAAATCCCTCAAGCGCCATCAATATAAACCAAGACAGCACATTCATGAGAATTTGTCAGTATAAATGCACTGTATGCAATGAATTAGAAGAATAAATTACATTACGCATTATCTGCGTCCTTGATTGTCAAGCCTATTTCTATAATAGTGACACGCTCCTTTCATATGCATGGAAAATGTGATTCTCCTCAGGGAAAGGCTGTATGTTAGACACTGGACTCAAGATGGCGCAGAGTATGGCTGCTGCATTGCGAGCTCCGACACAACACTGCATTTTATTGTTTGTTTTGTTTACATGCATGTTCACGCAGCACTTAATGCGCGGACCTCCGCTTTTAATTCCGGGAACACAGAGGAGCATAAACAAGCCAGTTATGCCCTCCGTAACACTATCAAAGCAGCCAAATGCCAGTACAGGCACAAAATTGAAGGACAGTTCAACACCACCAACTCTAGAAGTATGTGGCAGGAAATTAACATCATCACGGACTACAAAGGGAATAAAAACTCCGCCGTGAACACCGCTGCCTCTCTCCCGGATGAGCTTCATACATTTTAGGCTCGTTTTGAGGAAAATAACACCGCCCTTTCGGAGAGAGCACTCATGGCCGACGCTACATTTGATGGTTCACTCTCCGTCTCTGTTGCGGATGTAACCCGATCCTTCCGACGGGTGAACATCCGTAAAGCTGCGGGTCCAGACGGCATTCCGGGCCACTTCATCAGAGCATGCGCGAACCAACTGGCTAGTGTTTTAACGGATATTTTCAACCTGTCCATCTCCCTATTGGTAATCCCCACATGCTTCAAAACGTCCACCATTGTGCCTGTACAAAAAGAGTCATGGGCTGCTTTCACTGCTACCATCAGGCAGGCGGTATTGCAGCATCAGGACCTGCACCAGCCCACATGACAGCTTCTTCCCCCAAGTAATCAGACTTTTGAACACTTGATCTCTCTCGATCAATATACATCAGCCTGCACTTTATTAATCTTATATCTCACACTGGACTGTCATAATTATATTCTCCACAATACAACTACTGTATATATATTTTTTATATATTACTCTTTATTTATTTTTTTTTATTGTATGTGTATTCTATATTGTGTGTATTGTTTACTGTACATTGTATATTATTATTGTGTTGTGCAAGTATGTGTACATTTGATATGTAAATTGTGTTGTGTAAATATGTTGTTTGTTGTAATTGGTCTCATGTCTCATCACTGTCATAACAGCTATGTTGCTCTGAACTGCACACAAGACTTTCACCTACTGTTGCACTTGTGTATATGGTCGTTTGACAATAAAGTGATTTGATTTGATTTGATTTGGATGTACGCTCCATTAAATTACAGAGATTGTAAGTATTATTAATCATTTTCATGTACTGACACAGAAATCATTGCTAGTATTAACAGTGATTGTATCGGCACACACTTCTACCGGTTGATTTTGATCAATTAAATTACATTTATTAAAACATGATCAAATTAAACAAAAAACATTTCAACATTGAAATTACACTTCAAATTAAATTAAAATTAATCAAATCAATGAAGTGGTCAAAAAATAATTGCCTACCAATTCCATACATTATACTCTCTTCAACTTCCACCGGCCATTTTGCAGTGACATAAAAATCACTCTACGACAGGTGGAATACCTTTAGACTTACAAATTAGACCATAAATACAATTATAAATTTAAACATAATAATAATAATTGAAAAATAAACCATAACCAATAGACAGTTTAACACAACTCTTATACATTTTTGTTTTTGTTTAATATAAAACTTTATTATCATCTGCAGGTGGTGGAATCTCCAAACTGCAAATGCAGGAACTAAGCTTATACTGCATTAAGTTAAGACGTGGTTTTCAAACGTCTTAGTTAATGACCTATTTCTTATGAAAATAGCAAATTGAGCTTTGGACCAATTCATTAACATACAATACACCCTCAGTTTGCGCATATATTCCCTCAATAGAGCAAACACTCCCAATATAACCATGTGAACCCATAAAAGGCTAGATGTGACTATATTTGAAAAGTACAATCTGAAAGGTTAAAAAGAAAACAAAACTGCAGAACATATTTTTGAAAAAAAATAAGCAAAACTTGTAGTCTGTAGCCAGCCAACTCCCAAAAATGAAAAATGAAAGGCTTGGTAGACTTAGCAAAACTCGAAAAGTAGAAAACAGATTTTACAGGATTTAATTCCCAGTTTCCCACACTCTTGCGTTATTGTGTGGAATTCATAATGCAAAGGTACATCGCACTTGATAAGGAAGGCTTGCTGAACATATTTAAAACATTTGCTAGTCTTGATCCCACTAAGACTTGCCGTGAGCAGCAAACTCAAAAAAAAGAAAGAAAGGAAACTGAAAAAATATATTAGAAGAATATCCCTCAAGCTGTCACTGACATTATTTAACATTATTATTTTAATTACATCCCTCCTTCTGAATACGTAGAAACCTTGTCCATAATACGTTTACATATGTATTGTTGTAGTCTCTAATCTCTGCTAACAATATCCTATTTTGCAGTACTGCCAATGAAGCTATTTAAAATTTAATTATTTGTGTGTACAAAAAGAGAGTAAAAGAAAGGTAGAGAAGGTATAGAGAAGGGAGGAGTGTGGATTCAGGAATATGTCCCTTTACCCAGGATGATTCTTTGATATTTAATTCTCTCATTGGGTGGAGAATCTGATGTGATCCTGCCAGACAGATAAAGATAAACATGGCCTGGCAGAGACAGAGAGTGAGAGATGAGGAGTGAGAGACAGGAAGATAGAAAGACAGGTAAAAGAGAACAGACAGTCGAACCTCTGTTTGGGAAGCTGTACTTGTTTGGCAAGATTAGAAACAGCACATTCCTTAGACAGTTCACAGCTCTCTCTGCTTAGACCATCTATGTATCCAGTGTGTGTGTGGGGGGAGTACTATCATGTTATTTCACTCCAAAAGGAATATTTATACCTCCTGGTTCTCACTTCATTTGCAGACACACCTACACACACACTCACATTTACACATGCATGCACATACCCACATTTATCAGTCATTTATCTTTTAATATATCAGCAATATTTCTGCATATATCCAAGGCAGGTACCACTAAATGTGCAAAATTATTACTTGAGAATAGAATCATATTTAATTTTCTATGTGAATTTGTGAAGACATTTACCAGTAGTCTAATATATATCATATCTGCCACTCCATCTTGAGCTACAGCATGTGATATCTTAAAGAAAATTTTACCACAATAGTGTCCCTACTACCTGAGAGATATCATTCTATTTAAATTATATCACCTGACTCCATGGGTTAATTTAGCCAAAATAGTCCAGTGTCCTGAGTTCAGGGACCTTTAATAAATAACTGTGTATATATATATATATATATATATATATATATATATATATATATATATATATATATTGTAATGATGTTGCCAAAATATGATGTTGCCAAAAAATATTTTTTTGTGTGTACTCGCTCAAAACATTCTGGGTAAAATCATTAAATGTACAGTATACAAAGACATTGATGCATCGTAATTGATGCATCAAAAAAAAAAACACAATGCATCTATGTATTTTTCCACCCCTAGCCTGGACTAATGTGGAAATTCAGGTTAAGCTAGTGTTATTTTCTTAAGGAGCAACAGTAATTGGAAGAATAGTGAACTGTCATGTGCTTAAATGTCCAACTAAACAACTCCTGATCAATGCTCAGATATCCCATTTTACCTGAATCTCGGGGACCCTGATGGACAGGTAAAGGTAAGTGGACAGGATGATACCTTTTGATAGTGTGAACTAAACTAAGAACTGCCAGCAAGAAAGTTTGGACTGTGATGGTATCAGAACCAAGGACTCATGTCTGGGTGAGACAGGGAATCTAATGCATTTTGTACAAGCTGATAGGAACAGCCAAGAGTGCACAAGAGATATTCGATGACTAGGGTTGTCAGAGTCCACATTCGCACTGCAAAGTTCTGGTAGTGACATCCATATATTCACTGATGGAGTATATCCCCTCAACTACACTCAATTACACTGTGTAACAAATGTTCCCCTTCTGTCACTCTCTCGACGTTGTGTCGAAGGGAGTGACACAAAGGGTCTTCTCGGATGCCAAATCGTACCTCTGAACCTGAGAAAAGGCCAATGTCAAGTTGGCAGACAGAATTTGCATGCCCCGCCCCGGACATATTGGTATAAAGGGAAGCGGGGCAGCGAATGCCAGTCAGAATTTTTCTTCAGAGCCGAATGGTTGTGCAGCAAGCAGCTGAATCTCACTACTGTTCCACTCACATCTACCATCAAGAAGCGTTGCTGTTGGCTCTGCACGGCGCATTTCCAGCTGGTGTTTCTCTCTCTGCACGCTGTTCAAAAGAGTTCTTCCTGTTTAAAAGAGTGTTCTCCTCCTAAAAGAGCTATGTCTTCTCTAAAAGAGAAAAGTTTTCCCACTCACAAAAAAGAGCAATACACAGCAGCATTGAACGTCCTTTTCAGGACTCGTCTTTTTCAAGATGCCTTTCCTCCCCTGTGTTGTTCCTGGATATGGGCGATATCTCTCCAAGAACGATGGCCACAGACGCAGCCTCGTGTGCCTGGGCAGCGATCACACTGAGGTGCGTTCGTGGATGGCTCATGTTCTCATTGCGAGAACATGACCATGTCAACGTAGCGATCGCGGCTCTCCTTCCTGAAGGTGAATGCCAATTCAGCCGCCCCCCTTGTCGCTTCTTCTTCCCACGGGATTGAGGATGGCCCGGCTGACAATGAAGGCGATATGGGGATAATGACGGCTCGGTTTCGCCGGGTAAATCCCCACAAACCACCCGCCCCCTGACACGCTCATGTGCTTCTGTCCGGGCTCAGGATGAGAGAGACGTAGAAGACTCGATTGGGCTGCCGCCTTCGGGCCAGCCCACCCAGTCTGAGGCGGACACGCAGATGGCCGATATGCTTTCCCGGGCGTGCTTTCCTGAGCGTGGGCTTGGATTGGAACCCTCCCTCCTCCCCACAGCCTTCGCGGCTCGATGATTGGTACCTCGGCGCCCGGCGCCACTCACAGCCAACCCCCCCCCTCCCCCCCCCCCGGTACCATTCTTCCCGGAAGTGCGTGACGAGCTGACGCGGTCATGGAGGGCACCTTTCACTGCCTGTAACCGACCCGCTCGCTCGTCTGCTCTCACTACCCTGGACGGCGGAGTGGCCCACGGAAGTCCCACAGGTGGATACGGTGGTAGCGATCCATCTGTGTCCCGAGAACGCCGCCACCCTCCCAAGCCTGTAGGATGACATCATCTCTGACCTCCAAAGCCTACAGTGCCACTGGACAGGCCACCTCCACCATGCACACCATGGCTCTCCTGCAGGTCCATCAAGCCAAGGCACTTAAAGATCTGCACCTGACCACCCTTGTGGTCTAGGAACGCCACCTCTGGCTGAACATGGTTGAGTTGTGTGACGTTAGCAATGCAAAATTTCTCAACACCCCCTTTTCCCAGCTTGGCCTCTTCGGCGACACGTCGATGACTTCGCCCAGCAGTTTTCGGTGGTGAAGAAGCAGACGGAGGCAATATCGCACATCATGCCGCGGCGCCACCCATCCAGCGCACCCCGCGCCCTGTCTGCTCGCCGAGGGCGTCCCCCTGCTACCAAACAACAGCAGGTCCAGGACCCCTTCCCGGACCAGAAAAGCTCCGAAGCGCTCCTGAGACGGGCAACCCAGGCAGTTGGATGTTCGCTCCGGAGATGGTACCAAGACCACTCCATCCCCCGGTGGAGGGCCGGGAAGGGAATCCTTGTTTTCCTTATGTTCATTTGCCCCAAATGTTCAACAAAAGAGCTATTTTCCCACTCCCTGGGTCATCCAGCCGGTGTGCGCCATTCTCACGGCACCCCGGCCTTACAACTCTCCATCAATCAAGCCAGAGTTCCCTCAACCAGGCAACTTTACGCCCTGAAATGGCGCTTGTTCGTGAACTAGTGTTCTTCCCGAGCCGAAGAGATGTGCTGTTTGGTCAGTGCTTCTATTCCTGCAGTAGAGACTGGAGGGGAGGCTGTCCCCCTCCACCTTGAAGGTGTATGTAGCTGCTATCGCAGCCCAGCACGGTGCAGTAGATGGCAAGTCCCTTGGTAAGCACGACTTGATTATCAGGTTCCAGAAAGGCGTGCGGAGACTGACTGTTTCCCTCTTGGGATCTCTCAGTGGTCCTCCCAGCCTTCAGAGACCCCCAATTGAGCCGCATGATTCAGTCAAGCTGAAGGCCCTCTCCCTGAAGACGGCCCTCCTCATCGCGTTAGCCTCAATCAAGAGGGTTGGAGACCTGCAAGCATTCTCTGTCAGCGACACCTGCCTGGAGTTCGGTCCAGCGCTTTCTCACGTTATCCTGAGACCCTGACCGGGCTACGTGCCCAAGGATCCTACGACCCCTTTCAGGGACCAGGTCGTGAACCTGCAAGTGCTGCCTCAGGAGGAGGCAGACCCAGCCCTTTTGTTGCTGTGTCCGGTGTGTGCTTTGCGTACCTATGCAGAGCTTTAGATGTTCTGAGCAGCTCTTTGTCTGCTTTGACAGACGGTGGAAAGGGAACACCGTCTCCAAACAGAGGCTAGCCCACTGGATCGTTTATGCTATTGCCTTAGCCTATCACACCCAGGGCATTCCCACCCCCCTGCAGGTCCAAACACACTTTACTAGAAGTGTGGCATCCTCGTGGGCACTGAGCCAACGGCACCTCCCTAGCAGACATCTGCAGAGCAGCGGGCTGGGCAACACCCAATACCTTTGCCAGATTTTACAATCTAAGGGTTGAGTCGGTCTCGTCCCGTGTTTTGTGAGGTCCGAGCCGGTAGAACTCGGTAATGTGGCACAACAGACCGGTGTTCCGCTTGTATCTTGCGCCCTTCACCAAATTGATCCAGTGCGCCTTCTGTCCCAGCTCTGTACTGGGGTCGGGCTCCACGGGCATAGTTCCCTCTTCAGGCTAACTTCCCGTGATGTATTTTCTGCAGTACGGTCCCCCTCTTGGCGGACCCTCGTTTCCCTCAGGCAGCCCCACTGCCTTGGCCCTGTGCCTGTAGAGTCCCTGCTTCGTTAGGCTGGACCTACCCCGCGCCGTTTCCCACGTCCAGCTTCACAACTCTCGTGGTGTATTTGCCACACATTTCCTCCCCGCACCCTCCTCCTGAAAGGATAGGAAATTTGCGGGCCAGATAGCTACCTTGCCGAGAAGACCCCTTGTGTCACTTCCTTCGACACGTGTCTCGTTCCTACAGTGATTTTTTGAAATTTAACTATTTCCCAGAACATTCCAGATAGATTCAGTGCAGAGTAAACTTGGAGTAACTACTAAACTTTCCAGTAATATAAATGGTAGTATAAATGCAGCGGCCACCAGTTCAGTTTAGTTCCAGCTGCCTAAGTGGATACATATCTGCATTTTTCTGAGATGGCATCAAGAGGCTGTAAGCATCCAGCAGAGACATTTTGCTATGTCTGCAGCCAGTTTATCAAGACAAGAGTGAAAAAGTACTTTGTGGAAGCATCTGCTAAGATGTGTGAGGCCTAAAAGGCATATTCCGGCATGCCTTAGAATTGTCCGGATAACTGTTGCTCTGAATTTTATGTAATAACATTTGTCAATTTTTAAAATTGTAAAAGTTTTTAATTTTAAAATGTTTTATGGGACAGCAGGGACACCAAGGCACACTACTACAGATGGGACTTGCCACAGCAGACCAAGTTCTCTGTGGGAAGGAACAACATCAATTGGGAGACACTGGTGGACCCCCAGAAGGTGCTGATGCCACCACTTCATATCAAATATGGCCTTATGAAACAATTTGTCAGAGCTGTAGATAAGGAGTCGGCAGACCTTATCTTCCCTAAGCTGTCGAGGCGAAGGTCAAAGCCGGTGTCTTCGTCGGACCACAGATAAAGACGATCCTGGAGTGCAATGTAGCAAATTTGGTAGTATAAATGTTCATGGAGTTAATAATTTTTTAATTTCTAGGAATTAATTTAAACTGTCCTTATACTACATCAGAATTATTCATGTTCGACAACTGTTATAAGCAATATAAATGACAAATAGCTTGATTATTTTTCTGAATAAAATTCTCCACCATTAAAATCGTAATACAATGTCTTGTTGTATCTGCTCATAATTTCTATTATAAGGAATTAGCTTAAATAAGTGAATTATGATTCATTCACTTATTGGAGTAATATTATTCTCATGGCTTATTGAAAATAATATCACACATATTTAGGTATAGCTTTGAAGAGAAATCTTTTAAAAACAGGGATGAGGTTATTTATCATAATATACCACAGTTAAATTATATTTGAATACAGACAAACTTTATTGCTAGTGTAAACATAATCTAATCTAACACATAAAACATGAAACAGGTGGGTGAGTAAAGTGACAGAATGATCAATACAGTGAAAATTAACTTTATGGAGTCTGTTGACAAAGCCTTAAGAACCTTTTATCCTTCTTTGAGTCTAAATCGATTTGCAATCAGATTACCCAAAGTATTCAACTAATACACCAGCACTTTGAGCAAAAGACTGGAGATGTACTTGCATGTTGTTGCATTTCCTTGCATTGTGTTTCCTTGCGTTGCTTTTCCTTGTGTTGCTTGGTTCTTTGGCATTTGTAGAAAGTTTGTTTTCATCGATGTCTTGGACTCTGTTATGATCACGGATAGTTATTGCCTGGATGAAGCGAGGCCTTCTGCAAGGAGGACTCGTGACTCCCGTTGGGTGTGTGAACCGTAGAGCAGGGAGTGAGAGGCTTCCTCTGGACTTTTGGTGTCCCGAGTTTTCCTTATACTGTACATGGCATTGAGGATCTGGGAGAAGCAAGAGAGCCAAAAAGGATAGACCAAGCAATGTTCAAAGAGAGCGATGCAAGAGAGAATGGGATCTCATGAGGATTCACAAGGAAACCTTTCAAAGAAAACCTGCTTTAGCTCTGTGTGGAAGTTCAGAAGGTGATGCTGAGGGTTTAAGTTTATAGTACAAAGAAGTTTCTTCTTTATTGGTCATCTCTGTCATTACAAACCCTAGTTTGAAATTAAGCAGGCTTGGGAGAGCAATTTAGCAATTATCAGCAAGAATTGGTGGGGGATCTTTCTGATCTGTGGAATGTCTTATTTTACACGTTAATTTGGTGGCTTTGTTCGTGGATAATCCTACTGCAAGGAATTCCCCAAGAAGCTCACTAATAAGGAGAAAGCGGCTTGCAAACAGTTTGAAAAAAAAAAAAAAGTTTTAAAAACAGTTTGTTTCAGTTGTTTGGGGCTTCATGTGCAATCACAAGGCCATCTCCTCCTCTGGTGTCAGCTGCGGCTGAGATCGCTGCGGGCCACTCATATCCCGGGCAGCCTCAACGCCACAACGGACGCGCTGTCGCGGCAGGCAACACTCAGTGGAGAGTGGAGACTCCACCCCCAGGTGGTCCAGCTGATTTTGAGTCGATTCAGAAAATCAAAGATAGACCTGTTTGCTTCCCTGGGAATCCTCCCACTGCCTGCTCTGGTATTCCCTAACAGGAGCCCCCCTCGGCACAGACGCGCTGGCACACAGCTGACCCCGGGGGCAGCGCAAATATGCATTCCACCCAGTGAGCCTTCTTGCACAGACCCTGTGCAAAGTCAGAGAGGACGAGGAACAAGTCACCCTCGTAGCCCCATACTGGCCCACCCAGTTTGGTTCTCACGCTCCTCACAACAGCACCTCCCTAGCAGATTCCTCTTCTTTCTCAGGGATGGGACACAATCTGGTACCCGCGCCCAGACCTCTGGAAAATCCACGTCTGGCCCTTGGATGGGATGTGGAAGATCTAAGTGGCCTACCACAAGCAGTCGTAGACACTGTCCCTCAAGCCAGAGCTCCCTCTACCAAGAAACTTTATGCCCTGAAGTGGCGTTTTTTCACAAATTGGTGTTCTTCCCGAGCCGAAGACCCCCAGAGATGAGCAGTCGGGTCAGTGTTTTCCTTCCTGCAGGAGAGGCTGGAAGGGCGGTTGTCCCCCTCCACCTTGAAGGTATACATAGCCGCTATAGCCGCACACCACAACGCAGTGGATGCCCCTAGGGAAACATGGCCTGATCATCAGGTTCCTCAAAAGCACCCGGAGGTTGACTCTTCCCCTCATGGGATCTCACCATGGTTGTCTTGGGCCTTCGGTGAGCCCCATTTGTGCCACTATATTCAGTCAAGCTGAAAGGCCTCTCCTTAAAGACGGCCCTCCTGATTGCGCTCAACTCCATCAGCGTTCTCTGTCAGCAACACTTGCCTAGAGTTCGATCTGGCAGACTATCACATGATCCTGAGACCCCAACCAGGCTATGTGCCCAAGGTTCCCACGACCCCCTTAAGGGATCATGTGGTGAATCTGCAAGCATTGTCCTGGGAGGAGGCAGACCCAGCCCTGTCGTTGCTGTGTCCGATGCGTGCTTTGTGCACCTACTTGGCTCGCACGCAGAGCTTTAGACATTCTGAGCAGCTCTTTGTCTACTTTGGTGGACAGCGGAAAGGGAACGCTGTCTCTAAACAGAGGCTTGCCCACTGGATCGTGGATGCCATTGCATTGGTCTACCAGACCCAGGCCGTGCCTGCCTCCTTGCGGGTTCGAGCACACTCTACAAGGAGTGTGGCTTCCTTTTGGGCACTGACTGAGATTTTATAATCTCCGGGTTGAGCCGGTTTCATCCCTTGTTCTTTCAGGTACGGACAGGTAGAGTTCAGTAATATGGAACAGCTGGCCGGGTGTATCGCTTCCGTATAGCGCCTTTTCCCTCCCCTGAGGCGAACACGTGCGCTTTTACCCCCAGTTGAGTTCACAAAGTCGTGGACCCTGGATGTCCTTCCTCCCTAGCCCTATGGTTCGCAAAATTGGTGGAGGAGTTCGCTGTCCTGGTCACAAAAGCAAACTTTGTGGGGAATAATAACCATTTTCTATACTTTTGAAGCATTAGCAATTAGGAAATAATACTTACTTTATTAAAATTGTGTTACATAGTGTTATCATTTCATGTTTATACAGAGTACTGAAGTGACAAGTGATAGTGATATCTATAGGAATATTTTGAAATCTCATGGCTGTAAACAAGAAACATGGATGCCAACAGTTTAACTTGTTTGGTGTTCTTTATTTTTTATCAAAGTAATATTGGCAACCGGAGACATATAGTGTCCGGCAGCTTTTAGTAAACGGCATCAACAAAGGTCCCATGTTTTGTCTATTGATCTATTTTTTGTGACGTCACTGTATGATCTTGCCGCCATATTTGTGAACAATATTCCATACACCTTCATTGTGCTCTGCTGTGAAATGCCATAAAAACTTTCTCCTGGAGTTTAAAGCAGCTAATAAATTCATACAGACAGGATCATCACAGACATTTTTTAATACTGTGACTAAATCAGACCAGAAAACAACACAAAAACATTTGTAACTTCAGAGGTGTTTACGGTGATATACCAGTGGGTGTGTGTACTTGCTGGGCACACATCAGACTCGCCGGCGTACGGAGATGAATTGAGGATAAAATATCTTTAAATGTCCCAAAAGTTTAATTGGACAATATTTGTGCTGTCTTTAGACCTTTATGAACTTTTAATGGGACGTCGCATGGATAATTTTTTTTTATGTTTTTGAGTGTTTTTCCATTCATCTTCATTATTCCCTCCCGCTGATGGCCATAAATATATGGCGACTACGGGGAAAAGTGATGTCACTGAAAAATGAATTTTTCAGGGTTCAATACATGTTTAACTCAATCAGCAGCATTTGTGGCATAACCATTGGCACAAAAATGTATTTTGTAAAAAAAAAGAACAATTAGCATTCAAAAGAATGGGAGTGTGCTGCACTGTCATTATGCACACATCAGCCCATTGCATCCGTCCTCAGCGTTGGTTTTCTTGTCTGAGTTTCCTTCTTGTATGAGATTTGCCAGCCAAGGCTTAAGAGCATCCCCTACCCTTTTTCCTTCTGCTTTTTTTTCTGGGTGTCCATAGCCTTTGCCTTTCCCAAGGCGCACTCAAAGCAGTGCGTCTATTTGCCCTTAGACACTTGGGGTTGGTTTATGGGCATCAGGGCTTAATTCGCATGCCGACGGGCTTGCATGCCGCATGACTGGGGGTCAACTTCCTCCGAGTCCTTGCAGATTAGCATGGGGCCATTAGGTACCCAGTTTCCACGTGTTGCCGCATGGAGGCACTGCATAGGGCTTGCAGTAGAGAGGTTGGGTACTGGCAGAGAGAGACATCCTGCTTTGCTGTAAACAACATTGCTAGTCAGCGGTGATGGCTGAAAGCGGGAGGTGACAAGCACACAGACCCTTCATCAACACACTTCACATCTACAACCTTGACATGCAAATTAAGATTACAATGAGGCACTTACACCTTGTCCATACCAGACGCGACGCAATAAGATTCCAGTGACAAGCAATCTGTCTGCATGTCCACACCAGGCGTGATGCGACACCACAATATTCAAACACAAATATGAGGATAATTGACAATAAAATGTAGAAAACAGAGCAGTCACATAAGGAACAATATGTTTATTGAATGCAACTTTCTAATATAAGTGCCATAATTCTTTCTACAGAAAGCCCCTAGGGGATAAATACACAATCAGACACATACACAGGGAAAAGTTACAGTATGGATTGCATCCTTGTTCAGTCTGTTTTTTTATATTCACGCAGTACTCCTGTTGTTATTTCGCCGATTTCCACATGACAGGAAAGCAGAGAGAGTTAGAATGAGCCGGTATTTCTCCCCTCTGCCATTCTGGAACTGTATGTGTGTGACTGAGCTCCGGCTGAAGAGAGTGAGTCCTCAAGCACAACATTCGGTAGGTGTGTGACACCCTCGGCCAAAATCGAATTGTTCTTAACTGGCTAGTGTGATGCCGGCTTTAATATACTGTAAAAAGAATCATTTTAGACACATTTGTTGACAGTGCTGTCTGGCATGATTGAGCAGAAATAGAAACATTATAAAAATAGATAGCCCTTTCGCTCGTCATGTGTCTCGGCTGGTTAGGACAAAAATTCTGATCTGACTTTAGAGGGTTTAAAGTAGAAATGTGAAGCTTATATTTTTATAAAAGCACTTACATTTATTCTTCTGTTAAAATGTTTTATTATTTGAGCTGTAAAGTCTTTTAACTCATTATTTTTGCAGACGTTACATTTTATTTTGTTAAGTCGTCATGGCAACAAAGTTGTAAAATGAGCACAAAAGCTTAATAAGCAATTGTATCAAACTAAAAACATGTTAACACACATATTGTGTATGTCTTGTAGCTATAGTTTTGAAACAGTGACTGTTTTAATGTTTATGGACTGGCCCCCATTCACTTCCATTGTAAGTGCCTCACTGTAACCAAGAGTTTTGCTCAAAATAGATTTTTGTGGTTATCAACAATATGACACAAATGCTGTCGATATAGCTTAACTTGTATTGAACCCAAAATATTCCTTTAACCAGTATGCTCATTTTGGGCTATATTGCATGGGTTAACACATGACCTCAGGGCTGGAGAGAGTCAAAAATTTGCTAATGATTCAAGACACATACCTCTGTCACTGATATTTGCTAGTAGTGCTCCTAGGGTACAGAATAACACCTCAAATGAGCTGTTAATATCAAAAGCCAAGTTCAAACTCAGTTTTTCAGAAAGCATTTTTGAAGGTCTCCATATTTTTGGTGAATGAAAACGGTTCTAGTGAGGATGAGAGGTGTAAGAGTTGCGTTTGAACCGAAAAGTTTAGAAGTGGCCTCAGTTGTGACTACCTGAATTTGTTGGCAATGAATTGGGTAGTAAACACTCCTTTAAATAACCAAAGACTGTGTGTACTTAATGGAGTACTCAAAGTGTAGTGACATATTTAGCTAAAGTGTGTATGTGGCTGTAGTGTCCACTACCAATTTGAAAATGGCTTTAAGATTTGCTAGTGTTTAAACAAGGAGCAGAATTGTTGTGATGGCTAAGTACATTATGAGTACAGCAGCTTATGAACATTTACATTGGTAGTAAAAAAAAAAAAAAAAAAATATATATATATATATATATATATATATATATATATATATATATATATATATATATTGGCTTTCCATGTCCTTGTATTTCTGCTTCTCTCTTTATAGTTATTCATGCATCACAGACATGTGCAGAACATGTGCAATTTTCTTGAGGCGGTTTACAGTGGTTCATACATTCACACACACAACATGCAGATTCCTTATATGGAAGTTTAACACTCTTACCTGACCTGAATTCATTGCCATGGTGAAAGCCATTTACAACAAAAGAGACTTGCACTCTGGACACTTCTGCTAATGAAGCTAAAGAAGTAAGTTATGTCGTGAGCCAATCACATGCCAATTCACACTGCTGTGAGCCAGTTAAATAGCAATGAATGGAGTGTCATCCTACATCATTGTTTTTCCAATTTCTAAATCTCTCTTTTCCTTTCTCCTTTTTTTATTTGTCAAAGACTGAGGAACAAAAATATATTGATTCTCTATAGCAGTGGCTCCACAGCAGTATGAATCTGAAACATGCTGGTTTCTGCTTATTCTTTATTTCAAAGTTCACTAGAAGGCAACAGCAATGGAAAACCTCTGTTTAGTTGGCACCCCATATAATTAAATCATTACCAAATCTATACTATTTGTTTGTGCTGCTTTTGTGGTGATTTGTGCTGCAAAACCGAACATTTGTGCTGGTATGGTGTTTAAGATATTAGACATTACATTTTGGCTGTGTGACTTCACTTTCCACCCACTCCAAGCAAGTGCCATTCGTTTGTGCCGGTTTGTGCCGTTAAAAGAAACACTGTAACAATGTCCCTTTCTTAGATATAGCAAGAAACTTTTCGGGAGCAGTGACATTCAAATTGCTCCGAACCAGTGATGTTTGTTTGTGTTAAAATGTATCTTGTATCTATTTCCCTTCCTTTGAAATAACAGATTGTATTCGGAAGCAGTGATGACACTCTCCACCCCATGTCATCCAAATCGCTCCAAACCGGTGCCGTTCATTTATGCTCAATTTGTGCCAGTTTGTGCCATTAAAAGAAACACCATAACATTTTCCTTTCTTTGTATTTAACACGGATTTTGGGAGCCATGAAATCATGCAGGCTAAACCCCATGCCAATCACTCTCACCTGTCTCCATCGTTGGTACTCGCTTCTGGTTTGTGCTGTGTTTGGTATCATTGAAGCATTCATTTTTGGCAAAGATTTATTATTTCACCACATCAAATTCAAACACATCTTTCTGTCAGGAAATATCAGATTTAGCTTTTACCTTTCAGGTAAAGTCGTTTTTTTTTAAGCTAATTTGACCAAATTGTTTGGCATTTTTCTAAATTGCCATTATTACAGTAAAATCACTTTAAATGGTTACTTTAAGCTTAAAAAATAGCTTTAAATAGAAATATTCAACTGGAATACCTGCTATGACTTTTTCACTTTATTTGTTTTTTGTTTTTTTACCTGTCATGAATTTGCTTCCCTGAATTTAAACATGAATTGGCTCCTGCCAACTGAAAGGCAGATGCAGGGGAAGAGTAGCCGGAGACAAATGGAGAGATAAAAATAAATTAGCATAGTTTATTTAATTAGTTTCATCATTAGTTTCATTAGTTTTCATTTTAATAACAAGCAAATGAGATGTATTACTGCTTTAACAATAGTGTCTTATTGTCTTGGAGACCTTGAAACGTCTCGGTTACTCTGATGGAGGGAACGAGACGTTGTGTCGATGTAATGAGAATTGGAAAACAGAAATTGCATGTCCCTCCACCGGACATACAGGTATAAAAGGAGGGAAACACATATGTTCAGACAGGTTTTGAGCTGAAGAGCCGAGAGTAAGGTCCCGGCCATTTCACCAGCTTAGTACAGTGTTGTGGCAAGAGGGACACAGAGTCTCACTACTTCCATCAGGGAACGAAGGTTACGACAGTAATCGAGACTCCTCGGACTCTACCGGCACACCCGAAGGCACAAGACCAGTCGAGTCCTCAGTGTCAGAGTCTGTTAAGACGCTCTCCGATGCTGCGGCGAAACTCTCATCCAGCTCAGGACTTAAGGTGAACCGGCGGAGATTTACCCTGTGAAACCACGCCCGCTAAATTCTCAAATCGCCTCCAGCACCAGCCGCGTCTGCCCTATACACGTGGGCAGAAGGAGCAACATGGGGGCGGCTAGAGTGGCTTTCCCACGGAAGAAGGAAAGCCACGACCACAACGTTGCCATGGTCATGTTCTCGCAGTGAGAACATGAGCCGTCCACAAATGCTGCCGCTGTGTGATCTCTGCCCAGACACGAGAGGCAGTGCCTGTGGCCGTCAAAAGCGGAGAGGACTTTAAAAAGACGTTCAACGTCAATGTGTTTACTCTTTTAGAGAAATATATATATATATATATATATATATATATATATATACTCTTTTAGAGGACTGTCTAAGCGCTCAGGGGCGTAGTATGCACTGCATGCAGAAGAAGAGACAAGCCGCTGAAATGCGCCGTATTTCCAACAGTGTGTGCTCATTAGAGGTGAGTGGAACAGCAGTGGGTTTTACTCAGCTCGCTGAAACACATCCGCTCGGCTCCGAAGAAAAAAATCTGTCTGAACAGATGCACGCTTCCCTCCTTTTATACCCATAAGTCCAGGGGAGGGGCATGCAAATTCTGCTCATCAATTCTCATTGGCCTTTTCTCAAAGATAAGAGGTAACCAAGGCTCTCAAGAGAGACCCCTAGTGTCACAACATTGAAACAACGTTGAGTGAGTGACAGAAGGGGAACTCAGTTACCCTAGATTTAAAATAGCAAGAGATATTACAAATCAAATCAAATTAAATGTTAGTCAATAAAATTTATATCAAAAACATATTAATATAAAATAAACATACACAACCAGTCCATAGTCTGGACACTGGCTAGGTTTGTTTCTCATAAACTTAAAACCTTTTGATAAAAAAAATTATGGTAAAATGCTTGGGACTATTTCTGTACTCAAAAATAAATTTTGCCTAATTAGAGATGTCTATATGAACCTTTTATTTAATTATTTACTGTCCAGCATACATGGGAAATCATTTAATACTGTTTAAAAAGCATCCCAGGATGCACCTCATGAAGTTGCTTGCAAGAATGAAGGAATGAGTGTGTATGGAATCTAGACAAAAGACACTGCGTCATTTCATTCTTCGTTAACGATTGGACAGTCTGCACCTTGTTTATTGACCACGGCATGGTTTTGTGCACTAACATTTTGCGCGCAAACAATCATTTAACAAAATGCTCGGGCATCTAATTTGCAAGTGCTAGCTAATGCTAAATGAAGATTTTGAAAAAAATTACTAAAAATGTCTGGCTTCGTCAGTTGGAGATAAACACACACTAAAGAGGTGTGTGAACTTGCAAAAACTTTGTCAGACATTGTAATATGATCTTACCCCCTCTCTGCTTGAGTTTGAGGTTTATAGTAGATTAGTGTCTCTGGATGTCTGAGTGTGTCCAGAGAATAGCATAGGATTTATAGACAATTGGAAGAGTTTTTGGGGTAGACCTGACCTGCCAAAGAGAGATGGACTCCATCCCTCCAGGTAATGTGCCACTCTCCTCTATAGTAATTTGGTTCATAGTCTTATTAGTGATAGTATTTGACTTCCAGGTCAGGAAGCAGACAAACTAGTGAATCCGAACATCTTCTAGCTTCCTTGAGACATTACATAGGTTAAATAAACTATAATACACAGAGATTGTATCACCTAGATTTATATAGTGTCTGTTCCCCGAAATACCAAACACAAAACTCTCACTAAATCATTTAGGAAAAATCTGATTAAGGTAAAAACTTTTTTTAAAAAAACTAATAAAAACATATAAAGGTAGGGCTACTAAACATTATATATCTTTCTACCAAATCACAAATTGTAAATTAAATGATAACAGATCATAGATTGGATGCTCTCTGTTTGACTGAAACCTGTCTTAAACCAAATTATATATTTGTTTAAATAAATCTACTCCACCAGAATATTGTTATAAACATGAGCCTCGTCTGAAGGGTCAAGGATAAAGTGTTGCTACCATTTACAGTACATTTTTTGGTGTTACTGAGAGGACAATATCAAAAGTTAAGTATGTAATGCCACAGGGATCGGTTTTAGGGCCTTCATGCTTCCCCTGGGAGATATTATCAGGAATCATGGAATAAGTTTCCATTGTTATGCCGAGGATACCCAACTTTATATTTCTTCTAAACCCAACAAAAATTCACAATTCTCCAAATTAGCAGTGTAACAATGAAATCAATGATTGGATGGCCAGAAATTTACTTCTACTCAATTCAAACAAAATAGAAGTACTAATGATTGGACATAAAACCTCTAAAAATAAGTAGCTAAAATAAAATTTGACACTCGATGGATGTACTGTTGCGTCATCTTCTACAGCAAAGAACTTAGTGTAATATTTGATACAAATCTGTCCTTTGAAATTCAAATTTCCATTGTTTGTAGAACAGCATTATTCCACCAGAAATATTGCTCTCACATGCTCTCTGTTGCTGATGCCGAAAAACTCATTCATGCGTTCAGATCCAGGTCCGTTCCTGCTATGTGTCGCTGAGTAATGATGACAAATGCCGGTGCTAGCCAGACATCACTTCAGTATTTTTATTTCAGAGGATGAACTGATGCCAACTCCAACTGTAAGGCATGAGATACTTCAAATGCCTCTGCCCGAACCTTGGGCTTTGGATGGACCCCACCGAACCTCACCAAAATGGCCTGCCAGTTGAACTGCACTGCACCTCATTGATCTCTGCCTGCATCACCTTTCTCTGTTGATGGACTACACTCTTGAAATGGAATACGTAGACAATCATTTAATTGCCAACAATTAAGCCTTCATCAGCAAACTAATGAAGGACAATGCATCTATGTGAACTTCTGCAGTTAATCCAGGATGAACTTCAAAGACATTAATCATTAAACTTAAAGTTCTTACAAAATCTTTGTTTAAACACTGGTCATTTACACTGCACACAAATAATGTCATGGTTATTGATGTAACCTCCATTCCCTGATGGAGGGAAAGAGACGTTGTGTCGATGAATTGACACTGGTCACCCTTGGGAGCCCAGACATCTGATCTTTGAGAAAATGCCAATGAGAATTTGCGTGTGGAATTTGCATGCCACTCCCCCGTACATATGGGTATAAAAGGAGTGTCGCTTGCAAACACACACTCAGGTTTCGCACTGAGCAGCTGAGCCAAAGACCCGGCCTCAAAGTCTCATTCCCTCCATCAGGGAACGGAGGTGACATCAGTAACCATGACGTTCCCTATCTTTCACTCACTCGATATTGTGTCGATGAGTTGACACTAGGGGTCCCAATGGAAAATGCCACAATAGCTGAACCGAGTTATGCAGACTGGCAGTGCGAGATGGGCAGAACTCTGTGTGCCTCATAGCCAGCGCAGCAAGCCCTTGTGTAACTAACCCCAACATACTGGTAGGCACTAAGCGATCCCCTACACCTTGGGGAATGGCTAACTGCTCAGAAGTTTAAGGACTGGCTGGCCCAGCCATAGGCTTCTCTCTATTGTTCACCCCGGAAAAAGGTACGAAATCATTCAGCTGGGGCCCATATAAGGTCCATGTTGGGGGGTGACATCGCAGAGACCACACCCTGAGGTTATAAAACCTTGCAAAGGTGTTAGGTGTTGCCCAGCCTGCAGCTCAACAGATGTTTACTAGAGAGGTTCCACGGGACAACGCCCAAGAAGTCGCAACACCCCTGGTAGAGTGGGCTCGCAGGCCATCAGGGGGTGGTACATGCTGGGCATAGTATGCCATAGTGATTGCGTTGATAACCCAGTGAGCGATCCTCTGTTTGGAGACAGCGCTTCCTTTCTGCTGTCTACCAAAGTAGACAAAGAGCTGCTCGGAGCTTCTAAAGCTCTGCGTGCGTTTCAAGTAGATGAGAAGAGCACGCACCTGACACAGCAACGCCAAGGCTTTGTCTGCCTCCTCCAGGGGCAGCGCTTGCATGTTCACCACCTTATCCCTGAAAGGGGTTATGGGAATATTGGGCACGTACTGTATGATGACATGAGAGTAAGCCGGACCGAACTCCAGGCACAGTTCGCTGACAGAGAACGCCTGCAGGTCCCGTACCCTTTTGATGGAGGTGAGCACCGTCAGGAGGGCAGTCTTTAGAGAGTGCGCCTTTAGGTCAGTTGACTGAAGGGGCTCGAAGGGAGCTCCCCGAAGGACCACAGAGAGGTCCCATGAGGGAACCAGGTGCAGCCTGGGGGGGTTTAACCTCCTCGCGCCTCTCAGGAACCTGATGGTGAAATCGTGTTTCCCTAAATAGACCTCTGGGGGTCTTCGCCTCGAGAAGAACACCACTTAGCAAACAGATGCCACTTCAGGCCATAGAGGCGCCTTGTTGAGGGGGCCCTGGCCTGAGTGATCGTGTCTACCACTGCAGATGGTATGCCACTTAAGTCTTCCACGTCCTGTCCAGGGGCCAGACATGGAGATTCCAGAGGTCTGGTCGCGGGTGCCAGATGGTGCCCCATCCCTGAGAAAGAAGGTCCTTCCTCAGGGTAATTCGCCGGGGGGACTGTCGCAAGGAGCAAGTCCGGGAGGGCCAGTAAGGGGCCAATAAGAGGATCTGTTCCTCGTCCTCCCTGACCTTAACACAATGTCTGTGCAAGTAGGCTCACTGGGGGGAACACATATTTGCGTAGCCCCAGGGGCCAGCTGTGTGCCAGGGCATCTGTGCCGAGGGGAGCCTCGGTCAGAGAGTACCAAAGCGGGCAGTGGGAGGATTCCGGGGAAGCAAATAGGTCTACCTGTGCTTGGCCAAATCGACTCCAGATCAGCTGGACCGCCTGAAGGTGGAGTCTCCACTCTCCCCTGAGCATAACCTGCCGCAACAGCATGTCTGGTGTGCTGTTGAGTTGGCCCGGGATGTGAGTGGCCACAGCAACTTAAGCCGCTGCTGACTCCAAAGGAGAAGACGACGAGTGAGTTGTGACATTCGACGAGAGCGTAGGCCGCCTTGGCGGTTGATGTGCGCAATCATCGCTGTGTTGTCCGTCTGGACCAATATACGCTTGCCCCGGATCAATGGCAATAGCCTCCTTAGGGCAAGTAGTACCACCAGCAACTCAAGGCAGTTGATGTGCCAATGCAGTCGTGGGCCGGTCCAAGGGCCCTTGCACACAGTGCCCCAGGCACACTGGGAGGCATCTGTCATAACCACGACAAGCCTGGGGACCTGGCCTAGGGGATATCCTGCCCATAGGAATGCTAGGTCTGACCAGGGGCTGAATAGACGGCAACATGCCTGTGTGACGAGAATGCGGTATGCGTTGTGGTGCCATGCTTGTCTCTCGACTCGGGTCTGTAGCCAGTGCTGAAGTGGTCTCATATGCATCAACCATATGTGTCGCTGAGGATGCCATATGCCCCAGGAGTCTCTGAAAGGATTTCAGTGGGACCAGCCTATTCTGTCTGAACGCATGCAGACAGTGCAGCACTGACTGTGCGTGCTTGTTGGTGAGGCACGCTGTCATCGATACAGAGTCTAACCGAGAAAAGAGATGCTCTGAACCGGGGCGAGCTTGCTCTTTAAAGAGACATAAAGCTCTGCTGGGACACAGGCCCCCATTACTCATATCGCTTTTAATTTTCTTTCTTCAATGCCTGCTGCATCCAAGAGGTGTACAACACAATGCACTATACAAACACCCCTTGCTTAACCCACTATTCCTACACTGCAACAAGTACGGGGAAAGGTAAACATGTAGAGATATTAATCTTTAGGAAAATATTTTTTTAAGTATCTTCAACGTACTGTACATGAACATTCTCAACATGTTTTACGGCATAAAATGCATATACTCTATATGCAAATAACAAAACCGGAGAAAACTTTCTTGCACATTTGCATTCTTCTATATGACACATTACACATCAGGAAAACCTCTGTCAAGTAAGTCTATGGAATTACATCAGAGAAAACGGCTTTAGACAAAAATTGATTCATAGCAACTTGATTCAATCACAGGTGTTAGGGGTTCATCTGGTAATGTTAATGCGTGAGTCAGTAGAAACGCACATTCAACCAGGCGACTGCAATGGAGATATAATGGGAGATATTTCAGGGATTGACAGAGACTTTTAAGAAAATGCATTTTTTAATATAATTGTATCACACTAGTACATTTTCTGCCCAGTTTATCAAAATTAATTGTTTAAGGTGAAATAATTAAGATTTTTACATATTGCACTGAGGAAATTTCTTGTTTGAATGAATCAAGTTGCTAAACTACTAAATATTAAAACCATAAAATGTAAAATTAGACCTTAATTTTATCAAATATATATTTTAATTAAAATATTCCCCCCTGTGGAACCCGGGGAGCGATAGGCCTACTATAAGTGATTCCTCACCCCTCACCAATTTGTTTGGGATGAGTGTTTTACATCGGCGTAACTGTCTAGTTCATGTTTAGACAGACCAACAATTTCAAACAAAAAATTATCTCAACGATGCACATAGGCTACCATGTGTCTTGCACTTATAATTGTTAAAGGAAATTTTATTTTAATATTTGGATATTTATTTGACATTCTTCATCTGGAACTCTTCACTTCTGCAGTAGACAGTGTGTTTCAAAAGTATAGACAATATTGTTATATTAAAATATATTATTATAATTCAATTCCACCATGAAAGTCTGCACATGACAGACCGTTCAGTCACGAGGATTTAATGTATTAATTATTTTCATTTTATAAATGAATTACTTAGAACAATATTAACATTACCAAATGTACCCCTAACACTTCAAAAGGACAGACATAATAATAATTTCCCCATGTTTCCCATTTTCCTCAGTACATTCCTTCGCTTCCACCATGTAACACTGAGCAAACGGCATACAAGTGTTTAGAAAGACCAGTAAATTCCAACAAAAAAATAACTCCAGTTGTTACACAACAAGGAATGCCATATCAAACATATGTAACCTGATTTTGTCTTGATTAAGGTTTGCGTGCGAACCGCTCATTCAGATTTTCTCTTCGGAGCCGAGCTGTCGCTATTCTTTGAGCTGAATTCCAACGGCTTCCATTCACCTCTTCTGGATTCTGATGGTGGCTTCTCCCCCTTCTGCACAGGTGCACTGCAGAGATTGCCCTCGGACGCTTCGGCAGAACAACTAAAAGAGGATATTCAAAAAGAGAATAAATCCTAAAACAGTATATTCTAAAAGAGCGGCACACACGGAAACATCTTTTTAAAGACACGTCTTTTTTAAAGATGCCTTTTTGTCTGTGTGTTATTCGGTTATATCTGATTGCGGTCGTTATCTCTCGCTTTCTGACGGCCTTTCGTGTCTGGGCACTGCTCACGCAGAGACAATGTTTTTGGATGGGTCGTGTTCCTACTGCGAGAACATGACCATGGCAACGTTGTGGTTGCGGCTTGCCTTCGTAAAAAGCAAGCCACCCCAGCGGCTCCCCGCCTCGGTCCTTCTACCTACGAGTTTGCGGCCAGCGCGGCTAGCACTGGGCCAATTTGGGGACCTCAATGGGACCAGCTCAGCCGGGTTTCTCCCCACGGACCTCCCATTCCCCAGCACGCTTGTTTTCCCCGATCGAGCTTCTGGATGAGTCCACCGGATCAGCGCAAGTTCGACCTCTTGTTCGGGGCCCGCGAAGGTGATGAGCTCTCGAGTGCAGCATCACAGAGCGGGATCGTCCAGACGGACGCGGAAGCTTCGACTGGGTTTCCCCCCTCAGTTATGGTCGCCCAGTCACAGGCAGACGTGGAAATGAGAGACATGCTTTCCTGGGCAACCGCGAGTGTCAGACTAGAGTGGAACACTCCATTCTCCCCTGAAACCTTGCGGCTCTATGATTGGTTCCTGGGCCCGCGGCGCCGCTCACAGCCCCGCACCTCTCCAGTTCCTTTCTTCCCGGAAGTGCACAAGGAACTGACAAGGTAGTGGGTGGCACCTTTTACTGCCTGGTCCCGAATTTTCAGCTCCCCCACCCACACTACCCTCAATGGTGGGGCGGCCAAGGGGTATTCGGTGATGCCCCCAGTGGATAAGTCGCTCGCAGTGCACCTGTGCCCGCAGAGCGCAACCACCTGCTGTTGGCACCTTAGGCTCCCTTCTAGTGTCTGTAGGTTTATGTTGTCCCTGATGGCCAAAGCCTATGGTGCCGCTGGGCAAGCCGCCTCTGCCCCACACGCCATGGCTCTTCTGCAAGTCCACCAAGCCAAGGCACTTAAAGAACTGCACAAGGGTAGTTCCACCCCAGGATTAATGCAGGAACTGCACTCGGCGACGAAGGTCATGGCGCAGTCTCTCAGGCGGGCGATGACCACCTTATTGGCCCATAGTGCCACATTTGGCTCAGCCTGGTCGAGATGAGAGAGGCCGACAAAGGCACGGTTCCTTGATGCCCCCATATCTTAGATTAGCCTGTTCTGCGACACCATCAAGGACATTTCCCAGCAGTTCTCGACAGTGAAGCAGCAGCCGGAGGCTATAGAACACATCCTGCCCCTGTCTGTCTCAAGATCCCGCACCCCGTCTGTTCGTCGCCAAAGGCGTCCTCCTGCAGTGACTGCACCAGCTACGCTACAGCCCACCCCTGTGGCCCTGCCCCGGCATTAAGCCCACCACAGGAAGCAAACACCACCTGTCTCACGGCTGGCCACCAAGAACCTGAGGAAGGCTTCGAAGCGCCCCTGAGACGGGCGACCTCAGGATGAGGAGAGCCACTGTTCCGGAGCTGGTGAACAGACCACTCCATCCCCCGGTGGAGGGCCGGGAGGAGAATCTTTTGTTTTGTTTTCATTTCATTTTTCTGCACGCTCAAGTAGCCACGGTACCCAAAAGTTCAACAAAAGATTGGTTTTCTTATTCCCCGGGTCACATATCCGGTGTGCATGGCCATCATTACGACCACCGTCCACCATTCCATTTTGGCAGCTTCCGCACTCCAGCAGCGATGGGTATCAGGAGCCAGGTAAGTGCTTCCCTCGATTCAGCACGAGGCTCAAACGCCTTCAACGTGGTGCCGCAGTCTCCGCCCCGCCGCGAGGCCCCACCCGCCAGTACGTCCGACGAGATTGTCTGAGCTAACCCAGACCATTCGACTCGGCTACGTGATTCAGGCATCCGCCCAGGTTCAGCGGCATCCACTTCACCTCAACGAAGGCCAAGAACGCCACTATCTTGTGCGTGTAAATCACTACCCTCCTACGGAAGAGTGCGATAGAGCCTGCCCCTCAGGCCGAGATGAAGATAGGGTTTTATTTTTTCTAATTTTCATTTTTTCCTTCCTCCTTTTTTGTCTGTAAATGAATTAATTATGAGCAAAAATATATTATTGATTCAAAAAAGAGGTCAACAGCAGATTCAGCTAAGCGGCTCCGTAGTAGTATGAAATGGTTAAAAGGACCATCAGTAAACATGCACACACACAGAGAAGAGTAATCCATAACATTAGGACTCCTGTATCAGCATCCTGCCTCTCAGTATCTCACTCAGGGGTCTTGTCAGACAACATCATCATTACCAGACTGTCATGTGACATCATCACAAGGAGACTGTCGCCTCTGCTGCCCTTCTTTGTCACTTTGAAGCCTCTTCTGGCTTTTGTCCAATGCTGTTGTCACAGCAGTTACGTCTGTGAGTTAGATAACTGTACTGATCACAGAGTGTTTGAAGGACACTCCACGGTTCTGTGTGAACAGGGTTGGCGAGTAATGGAATACATTTATTTTTAAAATACAAAATAAACTCCCTTTTTCAGGACACTGTATTTTAAAGATAATTTTGTAAAAATCCAAATAACTTTACAGATCTTTATTGTAAAGGGTTTAAACAATGTTTTCCATGCTTGTTCAATGAACAATAAACAATGAATGAACATGCACCTGTGGAAAGGTCATTAAGACACTAACAGCTTACAGACGGTAGGCAATTAACCCTCTGGGGTCAACAGACGTGCCGGCGCGTCCTGCTGGATATTTTCGTCATTACAGCACAAACAACTTAAAATACGCCGTCATTTTTGGGTATACAGATAAGTGTAAGACATCATTAGAGACTATAAAGGGTCTTTTATTTGTGTACACTCACAATAACAACAAAACCTTGTAAAATAAAGAAAATTAAAAGGGTGAGCTTTCATCAATCTCTGTGTTCACGAGCATATTTCTGAAACACGTCACAAAAATGAACTGAAACTCCGCAAATACTTATCACACAAACATGAATCATATGTCTAAACTTAAAATGTCTACTTTTAAATAAAACAATTAAAATTTAAAACAAATGTTCTCCTGCAACGCAATCTGTTTGGAAAAAAGCGATGTACAGTTTTTACCGGTTCATCTAATTATAATGTGATCCCACCCACCAGCAGAGCACGCCATTCATACGCTAATGTGCTGAGATGATCAACTCAAATGTACACGCCCCGACTGTGAGGTATAATGTAAACATATTTCATTCATTTTTCTGTGCGTTTGTAAGGACACACAGGTGAGGAAACTTCAGGATTGTAAGGAAGAGTTAACATTTTCCTCAGAAGAAAAGCGGGACTCCGATGAACATTTGTATTTTGAAGAGAGATTTGATCCAGCCGAGGATAAAATTTCGGACTAGTAAGTCATTACCTTTCATTAGTTGACATGCTATTTTATATAAACATGTACATATTTTACTAGTGGGACTGTTTCCAGACTTGCCAGCCAGGATTCAGAGTATTGAAATTTGAAATATGCCCTAATAAGCAAGTTTTAGTTACATTATTAAATATATTGTAAATGCAATTTACAATATATTTAAATAGAAAACTGTTCTTTTAAATTGTAAAAATAGTTCAGAATATCAATGTTGTTTCTGTATTTTGTATCAAATAAATCCAGTCTTGGCGAGCAGAAGAGACTTCTTTTAAATGGTAGTGTAGGTCTAAAATTAAGTAAAGTCTTTATGTAAAGAAAATAAATAGATTACTTCTTTTAACTTGAGGGTTAAGGTCACAGTTATAAAAACTTTGGACACTAAAGAGACCTTTCTACTGACTATGAAAAACATGCTACCATGCTACCAGCCATACTGCTGTGTGTGATTTTATGCAAGACAGGAGTAACATTACACAGCAAGAACTGGCAAATCTGCTGCAGTCCATGAGGAGATGCTTTGCAGTGTTTAATGCAGCTGGTGGCCACACCAAATACTGACTGTTACTTTTGTTTAATTTTGAGGGTTAGGGTTAGTCCAAAGTGCATTTGAACTGCGGTGAAACACTTTATTATGATGTGTTACATTCATACGTTCAGAAAGAGAAGTTTGAAGTAAGTTTGGAGCAGAATAAATAGAAATAAACCTTGTGTAAATTGTCAGCTTTACGCTAAGCTAAAATGCTATTTCTTGTCATTTTACATGTACATGCTAGCAAGCATGATCATATTTTTAATCAAGAAAATTCAAGTTGGATCATAATTAATTTTTTCTAGTAAGACCTTTAATATTAGGGCAAAAATCGTATTATTGATAATAATTATTGATTTGTTTTCCTGTAAAAATATTTTTAAAAATCCTTAAAACAAGATCTATTTGATTTATCTTGTTTTAGAAACAACACTGCATAAGATATTTAGGTTTTTCAGAGAATTTATTTTTAACACGTATATTTTGTCTTTTTTAAAGTTTTATAGATTTTATAGTTTTTAAAGCCAAAACAATTGAAAAAATCTACCAGTGCTGAAGAAGTAATACAAAGTATTTAGAATACGTTAACTGTAATCTAACAAAATACGTTACAAATTACATTTTACAGCATGTAATCTGCAGTGGAATACATTTCAAAAGTAACCCTCACAACGCTGTGTGTGAATGAGAGGAGGTTTACAGTGGGCTGGAATTTTTCTGTGGCTGCTAATTGATGGAGATTTAATTGATCTTTTTTCACTGCTGCTAGAAAGATCACCTCAGTTTAGCACAGCATCAAACGGAGTAAGGAAAGGAGACAATGAGAAAGAGAAACAGTGAGGGAGACTGAGGAGAAACATACAGGAGCAAAATCACTAAAATGTTGCGCTACTTTTGCCTAATTTTTCAGCACAAAAACATGCAAATTATTCATTAACCACTTGTAATGGGACAAAACTACCCTTTTGGATCAGGCACTAAATATGCCTGCACAGTATTTAAATGAAGTCATTTTATATGTTTTTCCAATACAAACACACATCCTTTCTATGTAATTTAGGTTAATTATAGATTGCACATTATTCACAAAAATCTGACTGGGCAAATAGCATTTCACTATACCACCCACGGAAAGTATGCGATAAACAGAATTCTATTAAAAGAGAGAAATTGGTTTGAATCTTCTTTTGATCATGGCTGGAGAAATTCATCAAATGCTAATAAATGACATAGAAGAGTGTCATAACCAGGCATGTATCCAGATGCACATGTAGTTTAGCACTCTTTCAGCATTTAAAAAACATGATTTAGGTTCCTGGATCACGATGGTGGAGTGATGCTGTGCTGTCCCAGCAGATTCGCCCAAAAGTTTGTGGGGCCCTTGACAACTGCAAACAATACAAGTGGTTTGTTTCTTTTGTAGTTTGTAGTTTTTATGTTAAAATTAATATGCTAAAAGTGCATATTGTAGGTGTAATGATGGTTAATATTAATGTCAAATTTTCTACCATTTTTAATCACCTTTCAGCTTTTAGCTGTTCACTTAAATAGTCACCTAAATAATAAATAATTAAAATTACAAATAAATGTAGTTATCAAAATTTGGTGAGAAAAACTGTCTAATAATTTTACTAGAATTAGAGAAATTATCTTTAAAATAGGTTTAGATGAAGTATAGCGGGCCACACAATATTTTATGTTAATCACCTACAAAACAACAGTGTGTGTAATTGTTTGTTTAATGCAACAAAATAAAATGTATGCAATAAGTGGGATAGATCTATGTGTAAAAGTTAATTATGTAACTCCTCACAGTCCCCATCTCGGGACGTCAGGTCCCTAGACCTATTTTATTTTATTTGCATAATTCCTTTAGTTATTAAATGAAACTTTAAGTGGGCTCAATTCATTAGTGAATTCTCCCCTACAGAGGGCAAATAATGGTAAGAGAGAAAGACATGGAAGTAAAGATGTCTTCTCATTCTAATGGTTGGACTGACTGGTAGTTTAGAGAGCAGAAGCATCGACTACCCTGTTGGGTCATTCAAATTTAAATGGAAATCATTGCATTTTAAAAAATATATCTCACTCAAAGCTATGTCTAAAGACCCACTTGCCGAGACACACACATACACAATGCATCTAATTTGTTTGTCTATCTCTTTGGTATTCAACTATTCCCCTCAGAAAACATGCAGGTGGACCACACAGACTTACAGAAACAGCCCCAAAATATTTAGTTATCATTCAGTCTCTTCAGAAATGTAATAGTCTGTATAGAGAAAGATAATAGGGCATTTCATTGTCAGGCATATGGTGAGAGAGAGAGTAAGGTGGAGACACATTACAGTTAACGTGAAATCCCCTTATTTTTCTGAGGTTTATTGGTTCAACTGAAACAAATTAAAGTATGATACTCTTCTGAAGTTACATGTGAGGCATGTATGTCTGTGTGTGTGTGTGTGTGTTAGTGTGTGTGTGTGTGTGTGGATTTGCAGGTCTTGATGTTGCGCATAGTTGATCAAACTCCTCTTTTATTGTTTTTTGTGAGATGAGAGAATGTGATACCCACCTCCAAACTTAGCCACAAGGCACCACTGTCTAACAGTTTTTTTTTTTTTTTTTTTTTGCAATATTTGTGCAAAGCATGTGAAAGCCAGTAAACCATTGCAGATCTTTTGAGAGGGCAAATCCCAGTGGTTCTGGGAAATTTAGTAATTTTTCATGTCACCAACAGGAAGTCAGTCGATAAATGTGTGCATATGTTGTTCCATCCCATGGGATCTATGTGCATGAAGTTTAGTTCCACAGGAGAAAACAAAGATGTTGTGGACCTCACAAATATTATGTCAGCAAGCATATAGTGTAGAGATAGACTAATAATCAGTTATTTTTAATTGATATTCACACTTTTCCACTTCGATTCCAATTGGTTGTCAGTACTTTAGTATCAGGTTTACCGATAAATGGTGTTCATAAGTAACTTGAATTGTTTTTTACATAACAGTCTGTCATGCTTAAATTTAATTTTCTTTATATCTGTACTTTATATCAGTTAAAAAAACTGTCATTGTTTACTCACTCTCATTTTGTTCTAAACCCATATGACTTTATTTATTTTGTGGAACACTAAAAGAGATGTTAGGCAGAATTTTAGGGACTGACCTCAGTCACCATTCACTTTCATTTCATCTTTTTTTATATATATATATATATATACAAAGAACTGAATGTTCCTTTTAGGTAAGAAGATCTGCTACACACATGCATAGTTTCAACATTTCAACAGCTCAAAACTAAGATGAACTCACATACTGAAAGAAACCTATGCCTCATAAATAGACCGTTCACCTCCAGAGGTTAGAAAAGCAGAAATAGAGTGCATCATAACTAAAAATCAGTACTCTATATTGGTTATCAGTCAATTAAACATAAAAAAATGATCAGTCTATGTGGTAAGAAACCATTATCGGTCAATCGCTAATACACACACACACACACACACACACACATGCATACATATAAAAAAATTATGTATATTTGCATTTATTATCTAGGCAGATGCTTTCAGAGGGATTTTGCAGAGATTACTCATCTTTTGTGTTTGCACATGAGCATATATTTATCTTTCAACCTTTATCTTTCCTATTCTCTGATACTGTCTTGCTTCCTCTCTCTTTATTTCCCTCTACCTCATTCTGTATCTCTGTGAGAAGAATCGATTGGCAGGACACTCCAAAGGAAATTAAATCTGACCCTCTGCATTTGGCACACACTGCTCAGACTCTCAGAATCACAATGAATCCTCCTGCAGGCAAGCCTTCAAGTGTGCGAGTGTGTAAGCGTGCATGTGCCAGCAGGCATGTGTGTGTTTGTGTCTGCGTATAACACTGAGGTGTTTTGTATGTGCCGGTACATACGTGACTGTATCTCTCTCTTTCTTCCTGGCATTTCACCGCCAGACTGACATAGTTGACCAATGTGCTCAGACTGGACATAAATTCAGCAGTCTGCACACACTTAGCAAAACAGTTTTAAGTATTATCCCCATTTAATTCCCTTCCTTTTCTGCTGGTTTAACTCTTTGAGCAAAGCCATCATTCATTTTCTGAATGTGTTGAATGGCTTTATAGGAAACTATGCAGCATAAAACTTTATGTATTTCCCTTTCAGTGTGGCTATGTATGAGTGACTAGACTAGGTTAAAGCTTAAATCTCTCTTTATTGGTGTAACTTGGTAAGTGCATGAGTGATTCATTCTACTATCACTCTTATTTTACATTCACTGCTTGACAGTGAAAGATCATCTGTTTCCACCTCTCTCCATACTAAAAGCAGAAGATTATAGTCTGTACAGTACAGTAAGACTAATAATGAGATACAAGGAGGTGGGAGGTGCCCACTCACCCTTGTCTGAAAAAAAGAAGCGAATAACAAAACTCCAAAGGATGCAGTTTAATTTACTGAAATTAGAGAAAATGTCTTGCAGTGCATCTGGTGCATGTCATATATGCATCATTTCTTTTGTTTTAAGCCTAGTGTGTTTCAACCCTCTTCCTGGGATCCTCCCTCCTTTTTTATTCAGTTTCAGATTTTGAAAAGAATGAAATGCAAATAATGCTAAATAAATTACAACATATATATTGACCCTTTTCACGTTACCAGGTTTGGAACACAAACAGAAACTTCTAGTGGTGAATGGGAGGCCACAGCAAATAATATTTTAGCATTCCCATTTGGTCTAACGGTAAAAGAAAAAAATCAACAATTCCACAACTTTCAAAAGAACAAAAAGTAAAAGAGAGAGAGAGATGGACTATGGTAGTCACAAGAGAGAAAGATGCCAAATTTACTGTCAAATTTACTGTACAATCACACTTCCTGAAAAATTGAAGAACCGAACGTGTGTTCTGCTGAACACCTTCTTATTGCCATAGGTCCGTGACATTGGTAGGTGTGATCTGGAGTTTAAGCTACTTTGTGGCTGAGAGTCAATTTCCATTCAGTTGTGTTCAGTCAGATAAGATCAATCTACATGTACACACCAGTATACAGAGTTATTAGCAAGCTGGTGCAGATGTGCCTACATCTGTGCGATCATTCGTGTTGAGGCATTTTTCAAGAACATGTCATGGTATTTCTTTTTTTGTTTGTTTTTTGTTTAATTATTCTACAAAATGAATAAAGTCTACTCAAAAACTCTTAATTGCCCATTCACTCATGTGCTACCTGCAGGCTTAAGCTTCACATCTGCCCAAAGTAAGATATGCCTATCATCATTCTTTTGTCTGTATTCTATCCATTAACACTCTTTTATACACAAATATATACAGTAGTATCAATGCCATCATAAATGACAATAACGGAGTGTAATTTGTGCATATTATAGCTGTTTATAGCATGTTAGCTTATTAGCACCATGAATGCACAGTGTAAACATTGCAAATTACCCAATATCTACAGCATATATTACTTTGAATCATCATCGAGTTGTTAAAATGGCTTCTTTTACTGATCTCGTGTGAATTCTTCTCATAAAATGAGGAATTTAAAAAATTGGAAAAATTTTAACACTGAACATGGATTTAATGGAAAGGAGGAGGCGAGAACCGGCTTGACAATATAAACAATATTTAAATGAGGAACTTAAATAAAAGACACAAACACACACATGAAGGACCAGCTGCCCGTAATCTATCTCTCTCTGTCGCACCACCTTCCGCAGTTGGCCTTCATCCCTCTCAGAGCCTTAATTAGCCTGATAAGGGACCGGGTGTGCAGAATCACCACCTAGCCCCGCCCTCCGCCCTGTCACATTCCTCACTCGTTCTCTCAGGCTGGGGAGGGCGTGCCCTAAGCCCCAGTCATTCCCTCCTTCCTGAATCTTGGAGGGGACAGTGGGAGGGAAACAGAAATATTTTACATAGAGGGGGATACTTCCTATAACAGTGTAGTACCCCCCAAAAAAAACACTGTCAAAATTAAAAGAGAGGGAAAAGGCCAACGCAGAGTGTCAGTGAGAGAGAGAGAGAGAGAGAGAGAGGAGAGAGAGATGGAAAAAAAAAAACTTAACAGTTCTCCGATATGCCATAGCTTGTTCCTCAGCCACTCCTCCACTCTCTAACGGATGACAGCCGTGCCTCCCCGGGCGAATCAGAGGCAGTCCTCCAGCCCCTGGTAGACGGAACGCCCTGCCACGTTCTCGGGGAACAGAAGAGGTCTCCCCCGCCCCTGGCAGGGGTTCTCCTGCTCCAGGCGGTAGGAAGCGAGCCCCTCCCAGCTCACAGTCAGCGGTCTCAGACCCTGCCACGTTTCAAAGGCTGGTAGGGGAATCCTCCGCCCCTGGCAGACAGCTGCTCCATTGGGTTGGATGGTAGTGGCGAGAACTCTACTACGGCGTATTCCTCCTCCTTCCTGGGTCTTCGGCACCAGTGTAAAGGGATATAAGGGAAAGGTGGAGGTGAGAACCGGCTTGACAATATAAATAATATTTTATTGAGGAACAGACACACACACACACACACACGACTCTCTCTCTGTCGCACCACTTTCACAGTCACCTTTATCCCTCTCTGGGGCTTAATTAGCCTGATAATGGACCAGGTGAACAGAATCACCACCCATCCCCGCCCTCTGCCCTGTCACAAATACATTTTAATGTCATATAACTTTATATGTTTTACATGTAGTCATGAGTATCCTCATGTTTAAATGCACCTCTAAATGCCTTAACCTAGCATGGCCAGTGTTTGAATGTTCACAAACAGAGTGATTGGGCAAGAGGGATAAAGGTGTCATGTTGTGACACTTTATAAACAGCATTAGGAAGAAGACCTGTCAGACACCTTTAGCTCAGCAATCTCTCACAGCCCTTAAGTAGGCTAATCCAGCCGTGTGAGCCCTGCTCTTTGCAGTTCGTCCTCAAACAGTTGCGTGCACACACACACACACACACACATGCTGATGCTGTTTCTGCAACTGCAGCACTTTTTCCTCATGTGTGTTATGAGATGGGAGACAGTGGTGCACAAAACACATGGTTATATTCTTTATAAAGAACATCCATAGATTAATAAAAACACACTTTCAGTGTGCTCTAGTTCAGAGAGAGTGTGTGCACCAAAGAAAAGAAGCTGGAGCTGAAGCTGGAAGTGTTGTTAAACATATGGGTATGTGTGAGTTCTAGTTTCCTAATGAAATGAGCACGAAGTGGTGCCTAAAGCGAGTTGTATTTTTAGTTGTAAATAATGTAACACAGTCAACATGAGTGCATATATCATTAACCATACTCCCTTACTCAAATCCCAACCATAAATGTAACTGTCAATTGAGTAAAAAATAAATTTTAGAGCGAAAATAAACCATTGTTTATGTGAACACAATTACTTCCTGGTTGCAGTGGGACCAGAACTCATGTTGAGAGGTTGCTTGCCTAACACGCCAGCAGTAGTTCCACAGGGAAAGGTGATCGCATTTTAATTTATGCAAAAATGTCTGATGGGAGATGGCACTTGTCAGTATTTCGGCAGAATGGGGTCGATGTCAGGGTACATGAACATTCAGAAGCAAAATGTCGATTTCCCATATGGTCATTTATTGTGGGGTTCCCACCACTTTTTGAAATAGCTCGCAGCAGAAATGTAGCTAATACAATGAGGCATCTGCAGTTCCCCTTCTGTCACTCACTCAATGTTTTGTCAATGTAGTGACACTAGGGGTCTCTCTTGAGAGCCTCAGTTACCTCTAATCTTTGAGAAAAGGCCAATGAGAATTGGCGAACAGAATTTGCATGCCCCTCCCCTGGACATACGGGTATAAAAGGAGGGAATCGTGCGTCTGTTCAGACAGATTTTTTCTTCGGAGCTGAGCAGTTGTGTTTCAGCGAGCGGAGTAAAACTCACTGCTGTTCCACTCACCTCTAAAGAGTATATGCTGTTGGAAATATGCCGCATTTCAGCGGCTTATCTCTTCTTCTGCACGCCAGTGCAGACTACGCCCCTGTGCGCTTCGACAGCCCTCTAAAAGTGTATGTATTTCTCTAAAAGAGTAAACATATTGACGATGAACGTCTTTTTAAAGACGCATCTTTTTCAAGATGGCCTTCCGTCTTTGTGTCATTACCTCTCCACTTCTGACGGCCACAGGCACTGCCTCTCGTATAATATGTATAATTAGCGGTATCTGCCTAGTTCGGCCCGGCATGCATTAGTAGGTGTTCTTCTCTGAACTCTTTGAATGTTTCTACAGAATTCTGCATGGAGGGATTTTATGGGTTGTTTGTCCCATCTAGAGTAATCTGCCAGACAGAGTTGACCCCAAACTTTGCATCCGTACAGAGCAACAGGAATAATAATACTATCAAAGATTAGACAGCAAATTGTTACAGGAATGTCTATTTGGGTAAATTTGCCCTTAATAGCGTAGAATGCTCTTCTAGCTTTCTCTTTTAGTGCATTCACTGCCAGACCAAAACGCCCTGAAGCACTGATTTTTAGACCAAGGTAGTCATAGTGTAGGGTGTGTTCTATTGCAGTGTTTCCCAGAGTGAATGTGTATTTTTTTTTTATTGACTGGGCCAGTTCTGACAGTAGTTCTCCAACAGATCCAGGTGCTGCTGTAGCCCTTGTGCAGTAGATGACAGCAGAACCAGATCATCTGCATAGAGAAGAAATTTAACTTCAGAATTATTTAGAGTAAGACCAGGCGTTGCAGATTGTTCCAGTAGACAGTTGAACAGAGTTGGACTCAAACTGCATTGTCTCACTCTACTCTCTTGAGGGAAGAATTCTGTTATTTTATTGCCAATTTTAACCATGCACCTGTTGTTCGAATACATAGATTTGATTGTTGTACATTTTACTCAAATGCCGGATTGAGGAATTTTATAATATGCCAAATGGAATCAAATGTTTTTTTTTTTTTTTAAATCAACCAAACGTGCATAAATTTAGCCTTTGCTTTTTTGATGAACGAGCTGGTTGACTATCGTGTGTAGCATGTGAATGTGCTCAGTGGTGCGGTGGTTTGGTAGGATCCAAACAGACTCTTACTCAAGATATTGTGCTTGGTAAGGAAGTCCTGTATCAGAGCGTTCAGGATACAACAGAAAGTGTTCCTAAGATTACTGTGCACAAATGCCCCAGTAGTTATTGGGGTTGAATTTGTCTCCAGTCTTATATAATGGGTGTATTAAGCCTATGCTCCAGTTATCAGGAAAGTAGTCAGTTTGCAGAACCAGATTGAACAGATTTAACAAGGCCTCCTGCATTACTGCAGGACTGTGCTTCAGCATTTCTGTTCTAACTTTGTCTAAATCACATGCCTTTCTGGGTTTTAGTTTCTTAAGTGCATCTGTTAATTCTTCTCTGCTAATCTGATAGTCTAAATGGTTTTGGTTCTTTTTTATTGTAGATTCCAATTTACTGATGTTTGTCTGGTAAGGTGTTTTTCTGGAGAAATTTCTTTGAATATATTTTTAAAATAGCCTGGCTATTGTCACGATTCACTGTTGTCTGCCATGTGTTTTCCCTCTGTCATCTGTTCCCCATGGACTACACTTCCCATCATCCCCTGCTCTGATCACCTCCAGCTGTTCCTTATTGTTCTTCACCTGTATTTAATGATGAAGCCCTGAAAACCACCTATCTAATCGAACTACCAACACGCCGATGGAAGGAATTGCCGAAGACCGGGAATTACAAATGGCAGGAGTATGTGAGGCTAGTTGTGGAGACACTTGCTGTAGAGGAGCCACCTCTCTCAATCCCGGTCTCAGCTTCTGAGCGTTCCACACCTGCCACAACCATGATGGGAAAACAGGAACAGGATCAAAACACGGGAGGTTTGAATACATACATTCAACAACTGACAATACTGAACAGAAATCAGGCCATTAAATACAGGTGAGGAACAATAAGGAACAGCTGGAGGTGATTAGAGCAGGGGATGATGGGAAGTGTAGTCCATGGGGAACAGATGACAGAGGTAAAACACAGGGCAGACAACAGTGAATTGTGACAGCTATGCTCACACAACTGCATTTAAAAACAGGTGTGACACATGCACTGTCATGTCCATACTGTACCAGTGGTTCTCAAAAATAAATTTCATGTACCCACTTTGAAACATGAACCCACCCATCCCCCCCATTGGAGACAATTTTACTTTAGAATATTTCTTTTTTTATACAAATTGATAATTGAAATAATAAGCTTCAGCAGTCTCTATAAACGTTGTATTTTTTTAAAAATCCTTATCTAGTAATAATAAATGACTGTGATTGTCGCATTCTAGCCAGCGTTAAAAAAGTAATAAGTATCACGTTGCCACTGGCGGGCTGTGCATTTAAATTCTAGGCCTTCAGTGTGATTTATGCCATTAATAAAACACAGTTTCACACTGAATGAGACACCCTATGCCTTTGGGCATCATACATCATGTCGCAGCTGTACAATTGACATTTTAAAAACACGTCCACTCACGAAAGCCAGAACTTGAAATGACACTTAATGCTCAAACAAGCCTAAATTTTAACTGCAGCATGACTGTTTGTGATATTAACATCTCCTGAAAAGACATTTAAAAAATCATCCTTTTTCATATGACTCGACCAAGGAGGTCTATAATACCTAGAAAAATCAATCTAATAATATTTGCGATTTTTAAATCTTTTAATCATTGTATTCCATTCAAGTTGGATGTGGGTTATTCCTACTTGATATCTCCGGCCATAAATGCATTCCATTCTCCTAGCAGGGTTTTGACTCTCATTAGAGATGTCTCCTAGCAACCCAACTAATAAACAATAATGCAGCGCTAGCATTTGTGCTTCAGGTGTATGATTATCAAAAGAGATTATAATTTACCACACTTTATACACCTGTTTCTGCAGGCGATTGTTAACCAAGCTTTAATATCATGTATTGTGGAAACAAACTAATTTATCAATATTAATTAATAAAGTGAATGTTTATCACTTGTATATCTCCCTGAGTGTCGACATGTTTGTGTGACATCATCACATCTTGGCGAAATAGGAGTTGAGAATTTCTGACGAGCCAACAAGTTGTAATTCTGACTTAAAGATGCATTCCATTGCACTTTTCCTAGTAGGAAGTTGTAAAATCCAACTTCCCGAGTTGAATGGAACACACCACTACTTTTTCCATCAGCATAATTTACACTTAGAAAACTCCTGATGTTGCTATAATAATGCAGAAAACACTTACCAATTTTCTTGAGGTGAAAATCAGTCCTCCTTTCCTGTTTAATAAATGAAGCATCCACATGGTCATGCAAAACAGCTTGTGTTTTTAAATCCATAAGGATCTCTTTCTCAATGGGGATGACTCGTCAGACAGATTGATCTTTCACTCCTGATTTACGTACATTACTTAAAGTGTGATTGCGTCACTCAAGGCCAGCTATAAGGCCTCAACTGGGACATATCCTAAAGATTATATCCACCAAGAACAAATAAATCAATCTGATTGGCTGATGAATCTGACAATCTGACTTTAGTTGCTCATTCATTTGCACTGTTGAGGGATTCTGTGGAAACTCTGAAGGCCTGAGGGGTGGAGCTCAGACTTACTTGCTGCTTCGGCTAATGAGCTCGGCTTTGTGCATGTGATTTGTGAAACGGTTCAAGGAAATAAATTCTGACTGGTTAAACTTTTAATTTTTCTCTGTTTGTAGATTAAGAGTGGAAAGCAATTAAAAATACATAGGCAAAAAATGTGATTGCGAATGATAGGATGAAAAAATAAATATAAATAAATATATATATATATATAGTGTATGTGTGTATTTTTTGGCATGTTAGGCCAGCAGAGAAGGCTTTGCTGGACCTGAGAAATCACTGCTGCACGTGACGGTGCCGTCTACACAATGTTTCGGTAAATATCAGGACCCCTGTATAATAATTTGCACCTGATTAATGCTACTGATAAACTTCAATAAAAGCAGACCTTTTTGCCATTTACTCACCCTCGAGGACGGGTCAATCTTCTGTGCCCCTTTGCAAAACCTCTGTGCCTTCCCTAGGGTGCGCACCCCACACTTTGAGAACCACTGCGGTGTCTCTCAATTTCCATAACATTGGAAAGTCGTATCACAAGACTTGGAAATGGTCATATTTACGAGTTGAGCGCATATGAGCACCATCACAAAGTTGTAATAAGTGGGAAACTCAGGATTTTCTTTAAGACTTTGAGTTGGTGGCATGGCGATTTGACAGCAATGGTGGATGAAAATTATTATTGGTAATAATTCAGTTTTACTTGAGGATTTTGACTAGTTTAAAACTTAGTTTCCAGGAATTTCCCAGGATGACGCACCATTATCACAACATCTAAGAAGCAGAAGTCTTACAGTTTTTCCCAATTGTGTACATGCGTTTGCTGAATCTTTGGCCCATTGTCCCAAAACTCTAAACAAACTCTCCAAATCTCAAGCACAAGCAAACACTGCATTCAAAACAGTTCTATCTCCTTCCAAAATGTTTTTTTTTTTGCATTAAAATGCCACATGAATAGATCTTTCTACCAATCAACAACATGTGTGCAACACAAAACACCATTATGAATCTCACATCAGTAGGTTTATGGCTTTTGCATGGTCAGTGTTACACTGTAGCCGGTTGTAAAAGATTGTTACAGTAATGTATACCTTATCAAATATGCATAAATAAGCACACACAAATGCAATACAGTAACAAAAACATTGTTATTTCTAAAATGCTGTATTTTTTAACACTTGTTTTGGATTTTACATTTTACACTTTCCATACCCAAAAGGAGAAAACATTCAGTAAAATAAAAGGTTTTCTGCACAAAAATAAAAAAGGCTTGTTCTTTCAAAACTCTATACACAAGACAAAAACACATTCAAAATGTAAGAATTTTTTTTGGCTGCTTCCTATTTTGGTCTGGTCACAGCATCACAAGCGATGTTCTCCCTGGCTAAATAGCGGGGAAAGATTCTTCTGGAGTGATGAATCCAGCTGCCAAAAGCCCCCACATCAACTTTACCACATGCATCCTCCATTGCTTGGAGAAGAGGCATGCATGCAAGGGGATGGTGGTCATACACCTTCCATTGCCATGCTGAAAAAAACCTCTTCAATTGGGTTAAGGAATGGAGAATATGGAGGTCACATGCAACAATTGTGGGTGATCGATGAACCAGTTGTGGAACAGAGCCCAGTGGAAACTCATGTTGTCCCAGATGACAACATACCTGGGCCGCTCTGGTCCACCCCCTTTGCTCGGTTGGTATGAGTATGCCATGTAGTGTGTCCAGGAATGTGATAAGGGTGGTGTTGTAGGGGCCAAGGTTGGCATGGTGATGGAGGATGCAATGCTGGCTAACTTATGGTTATTCTCCTCCACACTGTCCAGGGACATTCACAATGGAATGGTGGCCAATAATGTTCCATACCCTTCTTTTGGCAAGGTTGAAGCTAACCTCATTAATGTAAATATAAATGTGCTGAATTGCAGCAGCATCCAGCTCCAAGACTCTCTGACAAGACAATGTGACATAGACCTAGAGCACTCAATATGGTGAGGCGCAATACACTGGATTACAGTACTGTAATGGGTCTATACAGTGCTGATATGATAGTAAATTCACAGTATACTGTATTACTTGCACATATTCATAGCACTGTTTTTGAACCCTCTCTGAGTTTTGCTTAAATTGCACCCTGTAACTTACTAGTTCTCACTTCTGAATGTATAGACAATAGATGCAACCATGTAGTGGCTCAGGTTGGACTGAACTCTCTGCCCAGCCTCCCTCAAACTCAATCCATGGTTGAGCACATTGTCAACCTATGTGGCCCTGATCTCATCTGAGACAACAGTCCTTCCTCATCCTTCTCTTCCTCTCACTCCTTCACCTCTAGCTCTTGCTTCACCATTGACTTCCATTTTCCTCCAAAACTTGAGAGCTTATCTGTGGCCATTTATAGTGCTAAAGCTCTGATTTCTAAGTGAACAATTCAGCAACTAGTGTTTACACCTGTGAGGAGTGGGTGTTGCCAATTAGTGTATAGAGCTTGGCATTGTGATTGGCATTGCTTTCCAAAGGGACTAAGAAGTTTTAATTTTGAATGTTGTGCCTAATGTAGAGAACTGTGTGTTGTCTTTTGCAAAAAGTGTGATATAGAATTGAAAGCTGACTGTAAAGCAGGAATTGTACTTTTCCGACTTAGTTTAGGGATTTGGTACATGAGTTTCAGGTTTCAGTGGTTGTGTTTCAAGTTACAATTTTAGTGTGTAAACAATTGGGAAAAACTGAAAATTCTCATCATTTACTCACCCTTATGCCATCCCAGATGTGTATGACTTTCTTTCTTCTACAGTATACAAATGAAGATTTTTAGAGGAATATTTCATCTCTGTAGGTCCTTACTATGAAAGTGAATGGGTACCAATATGTTGAAGCTCCAAAAGCACATACAAGTAATCCATATGAATCCAGTGGTTTAATCCATGTCTTCTGAACAATATGATTAGTGTGGGTGAGAAACAAATCAATATTTATTTTTGTTACTATCGATCTCAACTTTCAATTTCACATTCTTTTATTTTTGGCGATTTGCATTCTTCATGCATCTCACCACATACTGGGCAAGCAGAAAGAGATTTTATAGTAAGAGATCTCTCTCTGTGTGTGTGTGTGTGTGTGTGTGTGTGTGTGTGTGTGTGTGTGTGTGCGTGCGTGCCACTACTCATGGCATAAACCTTTGTCCTTTCATTAAAAAGATTCAACAGATATCTCACATCAGAAGTACAGGGGCAATGTAGCAGTTTTAAGACCTCACTCTGCACATCAAACAGCGTGTGCGTCAGCTTGTAGCTTCAGTTGATCTTGAAATTTTGAAAAAATTTCAACGATTGTCTCTGCGTTGTCATGCTTCCACATTTCGGGGGTTACACTCAGTCAAGCACAACGTGTTGGAAACGGATAATCGTCATTAATACAGCTGGAACAACAAAAGATGCCACCTAGATTTACGGAAACACAAATTAGCATGACGACATCCAATCAAATATGATTTTCTGTTGTCTCAACAACAAAAGCCTCCCCTTCGCTGGCTCAGGTCCTGGTTTCCAAAGGTCCTTAAAGACATGTTTGATGAACTATTAATGCCTTGTTTAATATCTTACATGAAAGCAAGATGGGAGGAAGGAGGAGCATATGTGGTTTAATCAGGTCTCTCTTGCAGGGTAATTGGCAGCACTGGCTGTCTAATAGAATTAGTGCAGCTTGCTTTGTTCCACACACTTCTAGTGCTACTTACGCTGCTTAGGTTGAAAGGTGTGTGACCTCCACCCTGAACCAACCCACACCTGGAGTATTGTACAAGATACTAAACAGTCACACTTCCACACAAATCCAGAGGAACACTCGCACAATCTCCAGAACCCACTGTAATGTGTTTGCACCGCATCTCACAACTGCACAGTTATCATTGTGAACATGCTAATGGATAACACCTAAAATGTTTTAAAGGTGGTAAAAGAAGGCCGGCTGGTTTGTTCTGAGACTATAATGAAGAGGTGTGAGTGTGTGGTCTGTTGGAGTGCTTGTACAAATCTGTCCCTAATAGACAAACAGCTCTTTTTTATTTTTGTATTATTATTTTATTTATTTAGGGGAGAGCAGGGATAGTTGTCACATGGGGAAGCTGTCAGATGTGCTATAAAGTAACTATAAGCTCTGAGACAAATTTGCAATAGCACAAATCCTCATTTTCTCTAGCAGTAGGAATATATGTTACTCTCAAACCCCCTTGGTAAAAACCCTCTTATGTTAGAATAATTTTGGCAGATGCTATTTGCACCCTGGTGCAAATAATGGTGGATGCTATTTACACCCATGTGCAAATAGTGGCAGATACGATTTGCATCCCAATTTAAATACGAATATACAGTATAGGGCCATCACTGCAGCATGTTAATTGTGTTTTTGTGTGTGTGTGTGTGTGTGTGTGTGTGTGTGTGTGTGTGTGTGTGTGTGTGTGTTTATTGTATTTGGAGTCCCACAGAAACCCTACTCCACCCCTAAACATATGACACGAAAATTAACCATGTTTTTCTACAATAACCAAAGTTTAACCATGGTATTTGTAGTAAAACCATAGTAACCACAAAATTAACCATGGTTATTACAGTTATGATTACCAGAATATTACTATAAGTAAACCATGGTATGATATGGATACTATTCCCTTACCAAGAAAAAAGTTCTGTCAAACTTGCCACAAAATTTCCCACTCATTATTTTCACATGCAACTGAGATTGTGATTCACCACAAATGTCTTCACCGGTATTAGAGACAATATTACTGCAATATTACTATAGTAAAACCATTGTGAAATTCCATTAGGGCTTAACCCCACCTCTACTCAAATGAGCATAACAATCTAGACACTACCGATGCCAGCCCCAGAAGAAAACCATAACCCCTTGCATGCGACCAACAAACCCCACCCCTTACCCTGATGAAGCCCTTTTCTAAACCCGTCGACACTGCAAGAAAATCCACCTTTATAATTTTATTTATTAAAAGTAGTATTAAAGGAAATATTTTGAATGGAGAGAGTGAACAGGATAGGCATAAGAGAGGGACAAAAAGCTAATTTGAACACTTGCACAGAAAACAACATTTGTCTTTACTCTCCATGTCACTGCAGTGACTCAAATGGTGTACTTTGTTGTAAATTTCTATGGTTCAACACCTGAGTAATTTTTGTGAATTGTACTCTTCAAAATAAAATTTCAATACAATCACATTTTTTTTTAAAGTTGTTGGGTGAACAAAATAAAACCACACTTGCATACATTCAGGCAAGTGTCAACAAAAAGATGAAGATGAACCGGAAGATTCAACTGTGTTCTCAAGACAAGGGTTGTTTGTTTTTTTTATATATTGTATTGCACAGAATTTATCCATTACACTTTCTGTCGGACAAAACAATTGTGTACGTTGCCTATAAAATGTTTTGCTTAGCAGTCTGTTCCAAAACGTAGTGACCTGCCTCACTGTCTCCTAACTACATAGTCTTCTATGGCAGCATCCTCACTGAAATTATGCCTCATAAGAGAGCAATGTGGATGCTCTACATAGGTGGCAGCTCCGCACAGCTTTCAAATAGTGTTTCGCTCATGCAGCACATTGAGACTCAGCACACAACTGATCTCAAGACAGGTAACGTGAGAGGAACGACACCAATGAGCATAAATATGCATAGCACACACATATTTTGTGTAAAATAGTACATTTTCTATGACATGAATTTTTTTTTAATGATAATTATCAGTATTGAATGAATTATTAGTATTTTTATAATCCACATTTCTTTCTCTTCATCCGCCATAAAATTTTTTTAATATAGGATAATATAGGATTATAAATATAGGATTTATTTTTCAGCCAAGCTCATCACAGTACATCCTGGATTACCTACCCAGGGAAGAATACATATGATGCTACCTTAAAATTTGGCCAAAATGAGAAATATTAAGAAGCAGCATAATAAAGATACCTACCTTTTGGAACAGCCTTTGTGTCGGGAACATGCCTATGATGTCTTAAAATGCTCCCCTATATATTTTGTTTATCTCCATTTTTTCTTTAATCAACAGCACAGTGGTGTTAGACAGGGAAGTAGAGGGTGAGAGTGGAAATGGGATATGATGCAGGCTTCAAACCTGGGTCCCCATGAACACAACAGCTCTTTTTATGTGTCATGAGCTGTATCCATTGGGCCACAGCTCTGTGAAGTTATATAAATACCTTTTACTGGCATTAGTAAACACTCCTGTTGTGAATCTTTTTTTAATAAGAAAAACTTAACACAACATTTACAGAATGTGGTAGTTTTGTTCGATATATTGCCATTGTACTCTCAGAGAAGGACAATATTAACATTAAAGGCATCTCTCTCTCTCGCTCTCTCTCACACACACACACACACACACACACACACACAAACGTACTTTCTCATCATTGACAGAGACTCGAATCAACTTCTCTCTCTGTGGGTGTCCTCGGAGCAGCACAGAGATTGCCAGCATCCATATTTGACAGATAGAGACAGAGAGCAAGAGATATTGAAAGAGTGAGAGAAACCGACAGACAGAGTTAGCCTAAATTCAATATTTCCATTATGCATTTTCATTTTATAATCCAGAGGGCAGCATATGAGACTAAGAGAGTGAATAACACTGAGCAAAATGAAGAAGGGAGAACAATAATTTATAAACTGAATGTAATATGAAATATGAATAGCATGCTCTTCCATACAACGTGAGACACCTGGATAATTCTTGTTATGCAAAACCTTTCAAGCTCTGTAACTTTTAAACAATGAAAACTGGGCTGATACATTGAGCACTTTAGGATGAAACAATCACTGAATTTGCCAAAGTTTGCCAGGTTGGTCACATCAAAAATTTTAAAGATATTCAGACTTTGTTTCAGGCACTTAGTAGTTAGTAAATTTGATATCCATAAGCAGAACTTCATACTCTGTTTTTGTTTTTTTTCCTTTCTGTAATTACAGAAAGTCTGTAATTACAAGTAGTCTCTACTTATTTTCTGTTCAATAATTAGACACATTTACTCTGTGCCTTACCTCCCTATAGGCAAACTAAGCAGTTGCATAGGGCCCCCGATCTGCCAGGGGGCTCCCACGCTGTCAAAGACATTTTTAGTAGTGTCAGAGACATTGAAAGTAGTGTTACGATCATACTGATGGGGGCCCCCCAAAAGGCTATATTTAAAAAAATTTCCACACCAGCCTATTATTGTGGTATCCGATAAATCTGCCCCTAAACAACACATACTGTAAAAACAAAACTGACTAACTGATCACCTTACATGCCAGTCAGATGGCTTTTCCTGTCTAAATGGGTGGTTCTTGGCCAGTTTACAGGGATAGTACACCCAAAAATGAAAATTCTGCCAGTTTACTCACCCTTATGTTGGTCCAAACCTATATGACTTTCTTTTGCAGAAGACTAAAAGAAACATTTTAACAAATTAAATAAAATGGCAGTTAATTTCGACTCACTTTAAAACTTAAAATTGGACCCAAAAGAATTCTAAAAGTAGTCCATGTGGCTTGTGCACCTTATTCCAATTCTTCTGAAAGCATACAATAATTTGTGGTGAGAAAAAGATGAAAATGTTAGTAATTTGCTGTAAAAATCTTGATGTCCATTGTGCATTTATGAGCACAACGAAAGGAGCTTGTTCACATTGTCTTGCATATTCAAAGACCTTTGAACCTTTGTTGTTTAGCACTAAAAATAAAGATCATTTCGAGAATATTTTCTAAATTTTTATAATATTATACTGACTTTCTGAAGTATAATGTCATTAAGGAACTGGAATAAATAAAAGGGATACTACAAAAGAATAGCATGATGGAAAGTGTAAATAAAGACATAGGATGGAAAAAATATTTATTACCAATTAAAACAATATTAACGTGTTTGTTTGTTTTGTTTGTTTGTTTGTTTGTTTAGATATTTTGGTTCGAGACAGACAAACTTTTCTTGTTGAGCAGAAATGGCAACTACTGTTCAAACCAAATAAGGGAAATTATTTTAAATTCACAGCTATGTTCACTTAGTTGTGGCATTGTAAAAACTAAACAATTTTGGGGAGGATTTTAGACATTTTTATTTACTTATATATTTATTGCCTTTTTTTTTTTTTTTACATTTTTATTGGATAGTAGAGTGTGGCGGAGTGTGGACAGGGAAGTAGGGGTGAGAGAGGAGGAACAGGATCAGAGGCAGGTCAGGTCAGACTCGAATCTGGGTCCCCGTGAGCCAAGGGACAAACAGCTCTTATATGTCCTGAGCATCTGCACAGCCCACTGCACCAAAGCTCTGACACAGAATCTATTTTGATTTCATCTCAAAGTTGTGAAATTAATATTTTATCCAATAAACCAAGGCGAGATGTTGGAGAGTACATTTTATAGGACTGCACAGAGTTACTGAAAGAGATGTCAGGAACACTAATCTTGTCTGCAAGATTATGAAAATTAATGTGATGAAGCTTTAACTCTCTATGTGCAAATTAATTTTAATATCTTCCATTCCACTGACGCCTCTGTTCTCTCTCTCTCTCTCTCTCTCTCAGTTAGAGCTGGTGTGATAATCTCACATCACATTCTTCTGAGACATTTACATTTATTTACATTTCTGTTCCTGTTGCTGAGTACACGCTGCACAAGTGTTTGTAACTTGTTAGCCTGCTTAGCATTTCTTATTCTTATATGTTCATCATTTTATTCTTTGCAATTTTACCCCGTGCTTCTAGTTTTTCCACTTTTCTACTGTTTTATCTGTGTGTATTATACTGCACACACCCATTTCTCTGTTTTTGTTTCTTTTTTCCTTTTTTCCTGCTTGTCTACATCTCACGTCTCGATTGCATGCATTCATTTTCTCCACTGTGTTTTACCCTGATTATTGCATCAGTCTCAAACATCTGCTGATTAGGAACCACATTGATCGATCTTCCGTCAACGGTGAGGGATTCACGTGATAAATGTAAGGAATTATTTAGGCTGATGGAGAAGTTTAATGAGCCATAGGCACGCATCCGAACACTAGTGGAGGTCAGTGAGAAAGACAAGTCGTTATATACTGTTTTGGATGCAGGTTGAACAGTAAGCAACACACACAATTTGGTTCTGGCTCTAGAGCCCCCACAGCAGAGCGATTGGGTGATGTCTCAGTGGCATACTCGCTCAGCAAAGCGATACCACTCTCGCATTCCTGTTAGGATTTCCAATAGATTCTCCCCACTCAGTGATGCACCCACTGAGAATCATGTTGAAAGAGCCCTAATGATTGGTGATTCTATTGAATGAATGTGGAAATAGAGACTCCAGCCAACTTTGTTAAATGCATTTCAGGGGTTCGGGCATCTGACATCAGATCAAATTTACAAGTGCTGGCTAATGCTAAACGTAGATTTTCTAAAATTGTTATTTATGTTGGCACTAATGATGTCTGGCTTCACCAGTCGGAGATCACTAAAGATAATGTTATAGATGTGTGTGAACTTGCAAAAAGGATATCAGACACTGTAATATGCTTTGGCCCACTCCCTACTTTTCGTGGTGATGAGGTTTATAGTAGATTAGTGTCACTGAGCAGCTGGATGTCTGAGTGATGTCTGGAGAATATCATATGATTCATAGAAAATTTAAAGAGTTTTGGGGGTAGACCTGACTTGCTTAAGAGAGATGGACTCCATCCCTGGAGTTGATGGACAGCCGCTCTCCTCTCTAGTAATATGGCGCATAGTCATAATAATAATAGTATTTGACTAACTGGGGCCCAGGTCAGGAAGCAGACAAACTGGTTAATCCAAATATCTGCAAGCTGCCTTTAGACATCACACAGGTCACATTACTACAAAACATAGAGACTGTATTACCTAGATATAATATAGAGACTGTGTCTGTTCCCTGAACTACCAAACACAAAACTCTCACTAAATAATTTAGAAAAAAATAGATTTTCTAGTGCTTTTAGATCTTAGTGCTGCCTTTGACACGATGGATCACGACATTCTCTTGAATAGGCTGGAGAATTATGCTGGCAAGAGTTGACTTGCATTATCAGACCACTACCACTTTGTATTTGTAAACGAGGAATTGTCAAATCAAACAAAAGTTACGTATGGAGTGACACAGGGATTAGTTTTAGGGCCTCTAAATATGACTTTTTCTCCTTATATATGCTTCCTCTTTAAGATATTATCAGGAATCATGAATATATTTCCACTGTTATGTCGATGATACCCAACAATATATTCCTTCTAAACCCAATTAAAATTCACAATTCTCCAAATTAGCAGAGTGTATCAAAGAAATCAAAGACTGGATGGCCATAAATTTCCTTCTACTCAATTCCAACAAAACAGAGATACTAATGATTGCACCAAAAACCTCTAAAAATAAGTAGCTAAAATATAATTTGACTCTCGATAGATGTACTGTTACATCGTCTTCTTCAGCATAGAACTTGAGTGTTATATTTGATACCAATCTATCCTTTGAAAATCAAATTTACAATGTTTGTAGAACAGCATTCTTCCACCTGAGAAATATTGCTAAATTACGTCACATGCTCTCTGTTGCTGATGCCAGAAAATTAATTTGTGCGTTCATTACCTCAAGACTAGATTATTGTAATGCATTACTGGTGGATACCCAGCAAGTTTAATAAATAATCTTCAATTGGTTCAAAATGCAGCTGCCAGAGTACTGACTAGAACTAAGAAATATTGTCATATTAGCCCAATTTTATCATCGTTACATTGGCTACCTGTTAAATTTTTTATTAATTTTAAAATTCTGTTAACTACATAAAAAGCTTTGAATGGTCTAGCTCCACAGTACTTAGGTGACCCTCTGACACAAATTCTTGCTTGTTAATAATTCCAAGAATATCAAAATCCACAAGGTAGATCCTTTTCATACTTGGCTCCTAAACTATGGAATAGTCTCCCTAACACTGTTCAGGATGCAGACACACTCAGTTTAAATCTAGACTAAAGACCCATCTATTTAGCCAGGCATACACCTAATTTATCCTTCAGCTCACAATTAGGATGCTTTAGTTAGGTCACATCCATCATTATCTCTAACTCTGCATAAAATTGAATGGTATCTACGCTAATATTATTCTATTTGTTTCCATGTCTCATATCCTGGGATTCATATCCCAAGTTTACCAGAGCCTGCCAGATCCAGCTCCTTTCCTGCTTGGTGTCAGACTCCCCTGCTACGTGTCGCTGAGAGATGATGTCAAACTACAGCTGGTGCTAGCCAGACATCACTTCAGTTTTTTGACTTCAGAGGATGAACTGATGCCAACTCCAACATTGGACAAGACATTGGATACTTTATATGCCACTGCCTGAACCTTGGACTTATGCTGGACCCCACCGAACCTCACCGAAATGACCTGCAGGTTGAATTGCGATGCACCTCATCATTTATCTCTGCCTGCATCACCTTTGTCTATTGATGGACTACACTCTTTAAATGGAATACACAGACTATCATTTAATTGCCGATGTAATCATTGCACGCACCTGGCGCAGTGGCTATAAATAGATGCGTCACCGGTGCATCATCAGGTATTTCGTCTGAAGAGCAGTCCCGGGGCTTCCCAGTGCAGCAGAAAAGCGCAGCATCTCGTTCCACTTTTTTTCAGGGAACAAGGGTTACATATGTAACCCCGAGACGTTCCCTTTACAAAAAGCTTCACTATGATGCTGCGCTGAAGAGTGCTTTGGGAACGAGAATACCCAATCCGCCGCACTGTGGCTGTCCGGACCCCCCATGGTTGTGCAGTGTGCTCACAAGAGCGTGAGAGTGCTCAGACATGGGCTTGAGATGTCGACTCAAGGGCATAAGAGCCCAGAGTGGCATGAACATCCAAGCAGTAGAATCTAATGAATGTGTGCGGAGAGGACCAGCCTGCCGCATCACAGATATGCTGCAGAGGGACCCCTCTGGCCAAGGCTCAATAGGAGGCGACCCCTCTGGTAGAGTGAGCCCTGATGCCTACAGGCGATGCTAGACCGCGCGCCTCGTAGGCCAGGGCAATAGCATCCCTCACCCAATGTGACATAGTCTGCTTGGTGGCGGCCGCCCCCTTGTTGCGGCCCCCATGACAAACGAATAATTGCCCTGACTTACCCCACTGGCTAGTGCGAGGGACTGGACAAAGTCTGTGAAGTCTTTCCTGCTCCGGCGTAGAGAGCGGCGAGGAGCAGAAGGCTTCAAGAGTGGCCGGGTTTAAGGTCGAGAAAGGCACCTTAGGCAGGTAATCAGGATGAGGGTGCAAAATTGCTTTGGTCATTCCTGGGGCAAACTCTAAACAGGCTGGCAAAACGGACAGAGCCTGTAGGTCCCCAATTCTCTTTAGAGAGGTGATAGCCACAAGAAAAACCATCTTGAGAGTCAGAAGTCTGTCAGACGCTGACTCTAGAGGTTCAAAGGGGGTCTCGACCAGGCCCTCAAGGACTACTGCTAAGTCCCAAGAAGGGGTCCTGGTCCTAGCAGGCGGCCTCAGTCGCCTGGCTCCACGAATGAAACAGGCGAGTAGAGGATGTCTCCCCAGAGGCGCCCCATCAATCAGGGCATGGCAAGCCGAAATGGCGGCCACATAAACCCTGAGAGTGGCGGGGCAAATGCCTGCTGACAGTTTTTCCTGCAGAAAGTCCAGAACTGAAGCATTCTGGCAGTTAACCGGATCTGCATTATGTGTACTGCACCATTTTTCAAAGACACCCCATTTATTGGCGTAGATCCTTCCGGTAGAGGAAACAGAAAGGAGAAAAGGTTCACTGTGCACTGCCTAACAGAATCTAACTCCTAGCAGAGGAAATAAAGTTTGATAGGTTTGTGAAGCACACAGCACAGTATGGCTCTGAAGTCGAAAAATCTGATGATGCACCTGTGACGCATCTATTTATAGCCACTGCGCCAGGTGTGTCCAATGATTACATCGGCAGAGGCTATAAATGCTGGTCAATGTTCATTGACGTGTTGCATACATATTCACAGCTGGTAACAACTGAGACGTGTTCCCAAAACACTCTTCAGCGCAGCATCATAGAGAAGCTTTTTGTAAAGGGAACACTGGACCTTAATGCTTACTTAATTTACAAATTTCAAACCATGACTTGCACTGCGCACAAATAACTAATACTGGCATTATATTCATGTTGTTTAGCCAGAGGAGAACTGGTCCTCAGTGAGTCTGGTTCTCCCAAGGTTATTTTGTCCACTAACCAACATCTTATGGAGTTTTGTGTTCCTTGCCACAGTCGTATTCAGCTTGCTCACTGGGGTTCTGAATACAATTTTTTTATTTTATTATTTAATTTTATACACATTTTACCATCATTCCTTTAGAATTTAATCAAACTACTCAATGATCACTGTAAGACGTTATAGATATTAGTTTTTGTTTGATTTCATGATTTCCTGTAAAACTGTTTTGAACTGATGTGTGTTGTGAAAAATGCTATACAAATAAAAATGACTGGACTTGACTTATGCATTTGGCAGATGCTTTTATCCAAAGCAACTTATAGTACATTTATTACAGGGACAATCTCCCTGGAGTTAAGTGCCTTGCTCAAGGACACAATGGTACAACCACTGGTTTACTTTTATGCTGCATTCATGGGGCTTATTTAAAGCTGTCTTTACGTTTAAAGCTGATATAGGAGACATGGCTTTAATATGGAATTAAATTGCACACATCAGCTTTAAATAGAAGAAAATGTCTCAGAAGAATGTGTGTGTGGTTTTGAGTGATTTCATAAACATCTAATATGAAACCATTCTGATCAGGTTAAGCAAGTTCTGATTTAATCTAATCTACACCGCAGCACCATTAACAGAACACATATCTTCACAGTCTGAACACATTGATTTATATCCTGCTCTCACACAATTGTGTGTATGTGTGTGTGTGTGTGTGTGCATTTAGAGATGCAAAGGAGTCTTAACAAGCACACCAAGCAACACCCTTTTTACACTGTGAATGAAGCATCTCAGCCATGTTCCACTGAGCTGTGGCACTGATAAAACCTTTTAATATGCCTTTTTTTTTTTATAAACACACACACACATGCAGGGGTGGACTGGAAACAAAATTCTGCCCTGGAGAAATGTGGGCGTTCTCAAATTGTCGTTGGGGGTGGTGGTATATGTGGAAATGTATTCAATCGTCCCCTTCTGTATATCACAGCACCGGTTCATGGCCTCCATCATACCAAGCCCATTTCAGTATATCACTGCCCTGTTTCTCAGCCTGTCCACCATGAAAAGTCTTGGCTCTCCCAAGGGCCAGTCCGCCTCTGCACATATGCACATCTCCTCAAGTGTGTGGATACACCATAAAGGGCTGGTTACCTGTTTGTTATCTTTTGGATACTGGTGGTCCCCAACAAAAGGAGATAATAGAGAGTATGTTAGTCTCAGTCACCACTCACTTTCATTACATTGTTCTTCCATACAATGTATATGAATGTTCTACTTAACATTTCCTTTTGTGTTTCACAAAAGAAAGTCGTTCATTTAGTAAACAACTTAAGGGTGATTAAAATGACAGAATTTGAACTCTTGTGCATTTTAAAAAAACTGCCATAATAAAAAAAAATTCTCCCCAATTTGGAATGCCCAATTCCCAATGTGCTCTTAGTCCTCATGGTTGCATAGTGACTCGCCTCAATCCGGGTGGTGGAGGCTGAATCTCAGTTGCCTCCACATCTGAGACCATCAATCTGTGCATCTTATCATGTGGCTTGTTGAGCACATTACCGTAGAGACATAACGAGTGTGGAGGCTTCACGCTCTTCTCTATGACATCCATGCACAATTCACCAAGCGCCCCACCGAGAGCGAGAACCACATTATAGCGACCACGAGGAGGTTACCCCATGTGAATGTACTCTCCCTAGCAACCGGGCCAATTTGGTTGCGTAGGAGACCTGGCTAGAGTCACTAAATATTATATATTAATATTATTTTCCACTTTCACTGACCAAATATTCATTAATTTTCAGGATTTTAACCCTTTAAATGCCAGTTTGTTTACATAATGCCACTGTAGTTTTTTTACACACACACACACACACACATTTCTCAATACTCACATAAAAAACACACTCTGACGTCCATACCAACACACCCACACAATTTTAGCTGCATCATTTATTAAATTGTAATACAGTGCTCTATAATACAGCAATGAGAAAATAGGAAAAAGCATGTATTTCCTCCATAGGCTAAACATGAGAAAAATGGTGCCATCTAGTGGAAAATATAAAAATGCTACATTTTGAAGCCAGGACTCCATAATGAAAGCATAATATCATAGAATTCATGATATTAATGGCACTGGAATCAAATGTTGCCGGTTTAATGGGTTTCAATGGGGACATTTTTGTCCTGAAGGTCCTGAGTGTAACTATTTTATGTACACAGAGTATTATAGATGTATTATAGGAACTGAGATTGAAATATCGTAATTCCCCCAAAAATACACACCTTTGGCAAAATTTGTGCCATTGCCATTAACACAGCCAAAATGATCGAAAAAACAAAAATGAGAAACACAGAAATGTCCCAAAGGACATATATTTATTATATTTGGGGGCGAAATAACCCTTTTAACTAACAAAACCTTCTTGGTCAACCAGTTTCACTAGAAAAGCCATTCTGGTATTACTGGCATTATTTTGCTAGTGAACAGCACGGCTATGTGGCACCAACTTTATTTACCAGCCTGGAAATGCATGGAATTTCTTGCCGGTCTAAGCTGGTCTTTTTTGGTCTCCTTGGAGATTTCTCCTTCTGCTTTTGTGTGCACTCTTGAGACATGATAGAAAGTTTACAGTATAAATTATGTCATTTGACTATAACTGTCTTCTTTTGACAGAAAAACAATCACTTTGAACAAGTACACAAACTCACACACATGGGAACACAAACATACATGCCAGCAAACATGCACATTGTATTGAAAAGATCTATCAAAATGTGTGGACCCTGTGTTTAAAAAGTTCCTGTAGTGCCCATCATATGCAGCTAATTGCTGCTTTCCCAGTGCTTTGGATTTTGCATTTCCTGTCTGAACATGATGCAGAGGTTGATGAGAACACATTTATATGACAGATTCAGTAGCACTGCTTCATTCTGTATAAATAGAGGGATGTGTGTAAGCTTGTGACAGATAGTGTAGTTCCTCCTAAAACACTATCTCCTGAGACCTGGACCTACATAGATATACAAGTGAATGCATGCCCACGCAAAAACACCTACACAGACAGACACAGAACGGATGTGACAGGAAGACAACATTACAGGAATGAGCAGCATTTCTTTATCGTTAAAGAAGAAGTCGGGTTGGCAGACATAGCATCTACATTTTTGAAGCACAGACATGCACATATTGTGTATTGAGCTCCTTCAAGAGGACACCTGACCTACATTGTTGACCTATTTATCCGCAGTCTCTGGGTGGTCACTGGAAATGTAAGCGCAGCGTAGTTCTAGCAGGAAGACTATATATATATGCTGGCAGTGAGTTGTGTATTTCTACAACATTATCTATTACCAAAAACTATTACTTATAAATTATACTGCATCCATGACAATTGGTATTAGACAACAATATAAAATAACTGAGTGTATCTATAAACTGAAAATTCTGTCATCATCTACCCACCCTCATGTTGTTTTAAAATTATATTACTTTTTCCTGTGGAACACAAATGTATTAAACATCTTGCAAGTATGATGAACATTTTCTTTTTCTTTTTTATGTCTTACCTTACCTTGTGTCAGGAACCAATCAGGTGCTGCTTCTCACACCACACTACGATCACTCTCTCCAGAATTCTAATCACTTGCACCTGTTCCAATCAACGTTCAGTTCCATATAAACACCCAATTCACAATCAGTCTTTGTCGAGTCTCCAACAGGAACAGAAGCATACAAGCCTCAAGAAGTCTCTTACTCTACCTACACCAGTCAAGTAACGTATACTCACCTGAAAAGATACTAACCTCTATGTCCATGTTCTGATGTTCCCAGAAATCGCTGCTGAATCCAAGTTTCCTGATTCCTTGTGTTCTTTCTGAGTCTCGTTACTGGTGGAAACATTTGAAAGAGAAAGGACAAGTATCACTGAACTGTGTCAGTTTGACTGTGGATTAAATGAAGCGGATCTACTCACCTTGAATCCTTCACGTTAAGTTATCCTCATAGAATTCACCTCTGAAACTTGAAAAGACTCACCATTGAACTTCATGCACCATAAATAAAGCGTTGTTCTTATTCACTTACCTCTGTCTCCGAGTCTGTATCCTGACACCTTGAGCATCAAGTGAGCCATTACTGCATGTGATAACCCCTAAAAACAAAAAAAAACAAAAAACAGGTGGATGATGCCCTGGGTTGCAGCGTTAAGCATTTCTCATGTTTCCATTGATCATGGAAATAATATTTGGGGGGGGGGGTCACTTGCCTGTTTTGATTTTTTTGGTGGGGGGTGGGGGGGTTCACCTCATTGTTAATTCAAACTTTTTGATCCTTTTGTAAAACATCTAATAATATAGAAACTTCATGTAGTAGGGCATATTTTAAATAGTAGCGGATTGGGCCATTAGATGCAGATATTTTTCGAACAATTTCATGTTAATGACACCATGAAATCAAAATGAGAGTTTTGTGGGTTCAAAAGTGTATTTACACTATCAGGCCAAATGGTTACACTCGCTGTTCTGTACCAGTCCAGGCTCATTGGTTTTTTTTTTCCCCTGATGTAGTTCTGCAAAATCAGGATTAGAATGTACAGTGAGGAAAGTGACAACATCACTAAAGCCCTTCCCCCTGCATGGTTAAGTATGGGTAGCTATCCGGGAGAAATCCGGGAACGGTTCGTAATCGTACAGATTGTGTGGAAACAATATTTATGTGAAAATGCTACAGCAATTGTTACTAACTGTGTTCAGAACCGTTCGGCCCAGAGGTGGAAAGTGCAAAATGACTGTTCGCTTTAAAGCTGTATGCAATGGACCCAAACTGTTGGTGTATTTAAATTTTTCCCTAATAAAATGTTAGTGAGGATGTCTTCCTCCCCTTAACTATATATATGATCTAACGTTACAATAGTAAGCAGAAACTACGGCTCAGAGATTCAAAATCATGAGCAAATAACTTGACAGCCTACCATTCAGGCAAATCAACACTCTCAATGTCATGATTGTGAGTCTCTTCATTGGAACTGTCACCATTGGATCTTGGCTCGAATAGATATGCTCTTGCACCAAAAAATGAACAAGTTTTCTTCACCTTCCAATTCTGGCAGGTCTGTAGGTGAAGGTGGTGGTGATCAGTCTACCACAAAGAAGGTAAGAAACATTGCATTTGTCAAATAATTTCATTTCATTCGGAATAAAACTGGCTTCTTCATATCACACATGCAAAATAACCAACTAATATAATTTTTTAATATACCATAACTTCACTGATACTAACATTTGTTAAAACAAATAAAATTTCAGTCAATTGTGAGGGTTGTAAATAGGATTAAATACAATGTTAAAGATTCACTGTGCCCCCACCCCTGCACTCTTGAAACAGCCTGTTTGTTCCACTCGTTGGTTCACAGATGGGGCTTAATTACTCACAATCAAACAATTATTTATTAATTATAACAACAAAAAACTGTTACTGAAAGTGTTTCTAAGAACTATGGCCTTCCTTTGCCTTTGAAATATCACAATACTTAATAGGCTATTATATCATACTGGAGTAATGGCACAGTCTTTCCAAAAACATTAATGACCAATTTCTCGGTTCAAGGCCGAGACTGTGCAAGCAGTCCCCTGTGTTTGACAAAACATTCTAAAGTAACAATGAGACATATCAAAAAGGACTGTAGGGAGAGCTGCAGTCTACATTCCTGGATTCACACAGGCAAGTTTATGCAAAAGAGAGTCAGTCAGATTTTAAGGCTGGACTGTTGATTGATCCATTTGAGGCTGACTGTAGGACGTGATCTGCCATTTTTTCAGGCTCCTCAGAGCACAGCAGCAAATCCTCAGCATTTCACTTCTCTGCTCACTTCATCATAATTAGCACCTCTACATTTCATTTGATTCATTTACCCAATCAATAACCAGGCAAACCAAATTCCCCTTGTTTTGCATTAAAGGCCCATTGCTAATCAAGCAAGGGGGAGAAGGAATAGAGTCAGAGACAAGGGACATTCTAGGATTTCTCAGGGGGTCTCTTATCAGCTCCTTATGAAACTATGATGCACTGGTCTGTCTATCTGACAAATTTTAGATCTAGTGTGATTACAATGCTGTTGCATACTATGGGAAGCACAAAGTGTCTGACTTGACTGCTCTCTTTTCAACTTATCCCTCAACTGCAACCGGCAAATCTTGCCAATCGGTAAGGTGAGGCACAGTTGAAGTTAAACACACCTATTGACACCCTGACATGCTGACAAAACTGATTGGCTGATGGAAACACAAAAACACACTTAGTTCCAAGCCTTTTACTTGCAGATATCCTAAGCTGTTATGTCAAAGGCATCTGACAACTCCATTTCATGCTTTTAAAGCTGAAGTGTGTAACTTTAGTGCCACTAGTGTCACCATTTGCAACTGCAAAAATAATCACTGTTTTCAAACAAATTCTAGAAAACTCACATTGTCTTCCATTGGTGGTACAAACAGCCTTACCCAAAATCACACTATTGGTTGAGCCAATGCAATGTAAGGCTGGGGTGCATTTCCCAAAATCATCATTAGCCAACTATGGTCAGAAGTTCGATCATTACCAACATAGTTTATCTAGTTGGTGTTTCTTGAAACCGTAGTTCCAGTGAACATTCACAAACAGCATAGCAAAGAAACTTATTCCGGGGTTTTGCAGAAAGTGCCGTTCTGAAACGTCATGTAAACTCGAATACAGCCATGTATAGAATTAAAGGCTGTTAAGAGAAAGCACTTTCAGAGAATACAGCTTATGTGTCCATAAGTGCCGTTTAGATATTTTTGAAGAGTGCGCATGTGCGTATGTGCTCAAGTGCATCAAGGCAATACAGTATCTGTCGCATTACGCAACATGTCATTTTCGGGTCTTCAGCAGCTTTCGCACATTAAAAAGCTTTCTGATATATGTGTAAATAAGCCATTGTATTCTGATATCCACAGAAGTTAGCATAACATCATTAAAGACAGCTCCATTTTTTGAACCAACATGTTTCAAATGATGGATATCCGATATAGTTATTACGGTTTAGAGAAACAATGTACAGGAAACACACCCCTTGTTGTGATCCTCAAACAAACAAAGGAATGTTTTAAAAGTGCCACAAACCCACATTGTTACACTTTTAGGTGAAATCATTGTATAAATTACCTTTGTCAAAAACATTACACACATCAGCTTTAAGAGCCCTTCAAATAATCTATCACTGACCAAACATCTAATATAATATAATTAAATATATTTGAAACATTATTGCTTGCAAATATATAGTATTTCATGAGTTCACATGTTCATGTAATCTTTGAAATGAAGAGAAAGTAAACATTTGTGGCTCGCTGTCCATAATGGAGGGCTCAAGCACGAGACTGGACCTGAGCCTGAGGAACTCCCTTGACTTCCTTGTCTGGTTTAGTGGTAACTAGACTTGAATGTGGAGTTGGGGTGGAGGAGGGATGCCAGAAGGACTGTCGCAGGTAAGCAGTGCCTTATACGCTTACCCCAGCATTGATAGGTTGGATTAAAATCCTCCCGAAATTTTGTTAAGATCTCCATTTAGTCAGAATACACGGTTAATTTTAAATGGCCTTCAATGGAGAAGGAAGCTTTTTGCCCCCATAATGATAGTAATAGCATCTACCAGCAGGGGTAATTGGATCATGCTAACCAGCTAAACATTGACCTCATTGCTTAAACGTATATTGTAACCACTGTTTCATGAAAAGAAACTTCACGTAATCACAGATTTTTAGGAGGACTGAGATGTAAAGTCTTCCTAAATAGGGATCACATATGGACTTGAGAAGACAGAAGAGATGAAAGACAAAAGGACAGGGAAAGAATGTTTAAGTTCAACACACTGTATTAGAATCAGTGTATTAGGATTAGAAGAGTACTCTGTCTAGTACTTGCTGAGTGACATTGAGATACTCTAAAATGGCAAACCTGAGGTTTGTGGATTCTTATCTCTCTGGGGGACAGAACTCTCTCCCTCTTTCTCATATGCACCATCAGTACATCTCTGTGCTGACACACTTTCTATTCAGGTCTAATTGTGTAGAAGATCCTAGAGTTGTGTTAGCTTCATACCCAAGGGTGTGAGATCTGAGAGCCGTGGTCATTCACCTCTGAAAGACTTCCTCACACACATTCTCTCTCTCACACACAAACTTTATTATTAGTGCTAATCAACTAAATTACCAGATGTTAATGCCTCTCACTACATCTCAACACCAGCACTTTGTGTATTTTATCTGTGTTTTCATATAGGTGTTCTTCTGTTGAAGTGTATGTGGGTGTTTCATTTTAGCACCCTGATGGGAGGTGTAAAGTATTGGAACCAGTGTGAGTGACAAACTATATGATTTCCCATAATTGCTTTGGGCACCGCTGCTTTGATGTAGCAGCTGTACTGCGGCAAGGTTTTCAGAATGATGGCATGTCAGCCTTTAACCATTCCAGTAAAATTAGTTCATGAGGAAAATGGTCTGATTATCACATAATCCATTGAGCAGGATAATCTTCCACACTGGATTAGTCTCTTTTTAAGCACAATGAGATTAGTGATTGTGGTGACACACTCATGTCATTTATGAATTTATCTTAGATGAAGTGCAAGTTCCCTACACAGCTCGTCTCGTCTTGTCTCATTTTCTTTTCTCTATTGGCAATCTGTCTGATCTACTGTCAATATAGTCTTGTGTAGACATACTTTTGACTATCAGCATAAAGTCTGGTCCACACATAGCATCTTACTATGGCAACAATAAAAAAAAAAACTCCAACTTAAACAGGAAGGGTCTCTTTGATCGACATATGTAGCAACAAATGACAGTTTTTACAGTTTTATTTGAAACAGTTGATAACGTAATGCTAGACCAGCCTGGAAAATCTCAAATTTGAAAAAAAATTGAATAATGGTCCAGCAGTGTTAGCCCACAACCGATTGAACAGAAAACACAGAACAAATTGGCAAAAATTATTATTTCACAGACATAAATCAAAGTGTGAAAAAAATTGAATATACAGTCTAATACACAATTATGCTTGTAGATAGTACACTTGCTACAAGGATACTCTGAATAACAAATCTCTGAATATCTTTCAAAGATTGTGTTCATCATCCTGGTACCTGACTGCTACAAACAATCAGATTTTTTAAATCTTACAATCTTGGGAGACACAAAAGTAGATGTTAGAATGTTAGCCAGTCACCATTTCCGTGTATCGTAAAGCCTTGTTTATATTTTCACTCAGCACTGCAGCGTGACGCTCCACAGACTGTACGCACACCTCCCCAAATTCTAGAGGCACCTGCGTTCGCACCTGCCGTTGTACTTTTCGAGGACAGTCGAGAGAAAATGTATTCTGCATCAGCAGTAAGAAGAGTCTTGCCATAAATACAACAACAATGTGCATTTGCTTGATTTGGATGGTGGATCATTATTTTAATTGATCTAAGTGTCAGTCTTTTTTTTTTTTTTGTAGTTTAGTTTAGTATTTATTTACCTTTGTAAAAATCATGACAACATTTTTGTAATTAATGCATCAAACTTCAGTCTGGTTTTGTTTTTATTCAATATTCAATAAAAGGCACCAGACAAATACTTGTATTTATACCTTAAAAATGCTTATGGATGCAATATAAAACATAAAATGCTTATAGTAAATTTCTTGAACTTATACTTCTATAAAAGTATACAAGCATATAGATGTGCTACAATATAAAACATTTAATTTACCTGTGTTTTAAACTTCAGTCTAGTACTTGTTAATCAGAAAACAATAAAAGGCTTAAAACACATCATCCTTATAGAATATTTCTTGACTTTATACTCTTATAAAGTTTTCCCACACACACTTTACAAAATAATTTAAATGTAAAGAGTAAAGCTACATTCTGTCACTGCAACATTCAATGGATTGAATGCTCTATTCCTATATTTTATACTTATAATATTAACATTGTAATGTGTTTATTTTTTTAATGCGGTGCTGTGCGCACTGTTCGTCCAAGTCACAAAAAATGCCCTTCCGTGCAAAATGAGGGCTTGCCACACCAACGCGCATTTCCGCCAATGCAGCGTTGATGTCATATTTGGCAAGTTTAGAAACTCTGATGCTTCTGAAGTAATTCAGAAGGGTGTTCAGCTAAACAAGTGTGAAAACAAATGATTGCCCTTGAGATAACATGATGGGGCATGATGGGAAATCTGAAAATCAAAAGCATTCTCTGCCATTAACTTCTTTTTTAAATGAAGGCTCTTTTCCTATTTTTACAATCAATGAAGGGCACAGTTGCTATTTTGTTTTGCATTGTCGGATGTGATCAAGTTATTTTTGGGCAGGATGAAAATGTCCTTTGAAAAAGCAATGCTAGTACTCAGGTTGTTTGTCATTCATTCCTCTGTACTTTGATGCTCATGCCCCTCTCACTGACCCCGTGAAAATAGTTGCGTAAAAACAGACAGGGAAAGTGGATGAGGTTGACAGCTATTTCGCCATTTAAATTATTCCTTCAGTCGCCCACATACAAGCACTGTTGTGCAGTCAGTATTGTTTTCTATGTATCCTAAAATATAGCTCTGATTTTGTTGCAATAATTGATGTTAGAACATGACATTATATAAAAGGATTCACTGTCTATCAAAAGTTTGGACTAAACTGAATTTATGTATTTTCTTATGATCTTGAAAACCTTAAAGGAATATTCCAGACTCAATACAAGTATACAAGACTCAACAGGTTTTGTGCCATAATAATGATCACCACAAGAATATTTTGACTTGCTCTTCCTTTTTTTAAAAGAGCACAAATCGATTCAGCTTTACTTGTATTGAACTCCGAATACTCCCTTAATTTAAAGACATATGCTTTTAAACTTTTCCATTTTGTAGATAAATATAAATTGTGTGTTCATATGTCAACAAGTGCCCAGTGTACATGTGAACTCCTTCAAAATTGTTTAAAAATCATCCCTGGTGGCACCTCATGGAGAGAATGATCAGAGTGTGTTCAAAATGTGGCTACATTGAAGAAGCTAAAATATCAGATAGTTTTGATACATAAAGCTAAATAAACTCTATGCTTTCATTTGTGTTGTTGCATAGTTTTGATGACTTTACTAATATTTTAAAATGTGCTAAATAGCAATAATATATAATGAGTAAGGGTGTCCAAACTTTTGACAGGTAGTGTATTTGACATTTATAATGCGTTCTATTATGAATGAAAGCTCTATGTGTTCTGTAAATGATCTGTGTACAGGGGTGCCACGGCTGGTGTTGGGGGGCAGGTGGGACTGTCTGACTGCAGGGGATTCATGCTCTAGTGATGAGGCGTGCAGTCCTCGCTTGAGAACGCTCCGGCAGTGCGTTGCAGGCGGGGGGAGTGTGAAGCTGGGTCCAGGGGCTCGTAACCACTGCGAGAACGCAGTGACGGCCCTAATCTCCAGCCCCCTACATCGATGCCAGTGCAAGCGAGGCATGAAGAGAGAGAAGAACTGTCTCAGCATCTACTGGAGCCTCAAGCAGTCTGTACTGCATGGTGAGACACACACACTCCGGATTCCTCACTTATGTACTAATTCTCCTAATTTTTCATTGACACACACCAAAGCTCTATTCCGAAACCAAGTGTGCTGCTGTGATGGCTAAAGAAAGACACTCCTCGCATGCTTGGCATGTCATATTCACCATATCGTATAAAAAATTAAATAAAAATTAATTATATATCCACGTTAAAACTCCATGAAGCAGAACAAACAAACCTCCCAGAACACTCACTCACTCACTTTAAACTGGAGGATGCACACTAGCAGTCTACATTTGTGTATATATTTATATATATATATATATACTACATATTACATTTTTTACATAAAATAGTGAGGCAGCTGGCACTTGTAATGTAATGGTCCACCTTAACATGGGAAGTCAAGATAACACAAATTTTGCAAATTTTGCAAATTTACACTCTCTTGTAAAGAAAAGCGTGCATACATGGCAAAAGGATTTGGCATTAAGGTACTGCAGGGCCCTGGGGCTTACGCCAGTCATCTGGGTGCTTTCTCTTTTACTCTGTGACCAATTGCTACACAGGCTGCTATCTCTGTTGCGTAATATATCCGTGTTTGGATTGGCCAATCCCGCGGCACGCGTTTACATGCTTGTGTCACCGCTAACATTAACGATAGCATGATGAATGTCGTGACTGTCTATTCTGTTTTTGGGAGATTTTGATTTGGATGAACACTGAAAAAAAATCTAAAATTAGCTTTTATGACTTCAAACTTCTAGATAGAGTTCATCACCTGTGCCAGCATCCCACGTGTGTGCATCAATCTAGAGGAAAGATATGAAGTGCTTATCATGTTTTGAGAGAGAAAAAAAAAACATAAAATGTGAACTTTTAATAAAGTATAGGTTTATAGCCTGCTTAAAAGTTTTATTTAAATGCCTTGCTGAGAGTGTTCCTTTGAAAAGACAATTGAGTAAATGCACGCCTAAAAATGTAAATGTATAAGTTATTGCATAAATATATGAAGGAATCATAAATTATATAAAACATTAATCCAAATCCAAGCTTATTTATTGAAATGTTGGCCAATATATAAGCTTGTATTTTGAGTTGTGCAGTCATTTTTTTCCCTTTACAGAAAGTGAAGCACCCCCAGCCCCCACTTCCTGCATGTCTGGATGAGAGACTCCATCCTGATGCTGTGTTTTTCTGTTGGAGCTTTGTGAGCGCTATTTGCATTGGATCTGCATATGATTGCCTATTAGACATTGGGATTTTAATCAAATGTATTTTTGATTTCGGCTTCTCTTTATGACGACTGGTTTAGCTCAGCAGGACTTTGCAGCAAATGATGATGTATTTGATTTTCAGCATATGAAACATATACGCACATTTATTTGCAATCTTATGTAACAAAGTTATTTCAACTTCTGTAATCTATTTTTTTGCCTATTAGCACTTAAAATTGTTGCAAAAAAAAAATTTTTTTCCTGTAAATAAATGTAACTATTTGAGCCGCTTTTGGGAGCAACATTGCAGACATCAAAATGTATAGTCTGTGCTTCCCTACTTTTTAAAAGCACCAGCTGTTATCTTCCTGTTTTAATAGGACATACATTATGTCAACATAAGAACCAAAACTGCGCTTGGCAACCCAGTTCATGGGGACTTTAAAATGCTGTCTCTGCAAGCAGCTCACTAGGTTTTGGAACAGAGCAAAAATATTCACTCAACACAATGATGCAATTACAAGTTTTAATACACACACACCCACATGTCCCCGGAAATTGATATCAATGTAGTTTCTCATTATCTCATTATGTTCAATGGATGCTAATTAGACACTGCATTTCAATATGCTAACCAGTTTGGCATTATAGAAGCATTACTTGAAAATGAACTTCTCGAAAATGAACCACTCATTAATTCAAAGACAAAATTATTTTCTGTATTTGCTTGTATGTTTACAGGGCTGAGTTTGGTGGAGAATTACCCCTATGAGCCTGTTGAGCGAGGCTTTGATTATGTTCGCCTGGCCTCCATCGCTGCAGGTCAGTGATTTGCACAGACACACAATGTTGATTATTTATTATGAACATTCAGAACTGATCACGATGTGTTTTGTCACTTCTATGCCGAGCATTAGCTGTGAAGAGTTATTAATAGGGCAGAGCTTAATAGCTTACAACAAAACATGAGCGCTTTGTTTAATGTACTTGATATAACATCAACGTTCAAGTTCATCTGCAATGTTGATGATAAACTGTTTCCTAAAATGGCCCGTGCATTAGGGGACCTGTCAAATAGTGGAGAACAAAAATTTTGTTGCAAGACAAAGACTCTCAAATTGGGTGTAAAAGAGAATAAATAGACTGGATAATATATATATATATATGTTGGTTATCATAATTGATATCGATGTAGTTTCTCATTATCTCATTATGTTCACTCAAAATAACAGCAAACTAAGTTTAGTTTTGGAGGAGGCACACTGTCAATTTGTTAGTCTCCATTTATGGGGTGCTTATGGACCAAGAGGGCAGCTCATAAAGATCCCTTTACTCATCATCTTCCTCTCTCTCTCTTTCACTCTCACTCACATACACTTTATTTAGATACTGAGTTTAAGCAAGCTCACTTAAAATTACAATTCAACTCTATGGGAAAAGATAGAGAATGATTTAATCTATGTTATGAAAGCAATTTGAATGTCAGTCATTCATGCATGACTTTTAATGATGGCTGGTCTCAACTTCCAAACACTGAAAGCGTTTAACAAGCCGACTTGATAGAGAGTAGAGACAACAAAAATCAATCACAAGTGTAGACATAGAAATGGGAGGGAGGGGAGGATAGGGTAAGAGAGAAAGAGAGAGAGAAAGATGTGTGCTTATGTAATCTACAGAGAACAATGAGGAAACTAAGAAATGTGAGAAATTACTTAATTATAAATTAAAATGAATTAAATTCATTTTATTTTAATTTAATAGTTTTAACACCTTGTTTAAAATAAAAAAGCTTTGGTAACACTTTACAGTAAGGTTTTATTTATTAACATTATCTAGCTACATCAGTTAAGATTAACAATACTTTTACATCACTTATTAACCTTGATTAATGTTAACTTAAATATAAACAAATACATTTTGAAAATGAAACGTTGTATAGTTTTAACATTAGATAATGCAGTATGAACTAACATGACAAAGAACAATTGTATTTTTAAGAACCAAGAATAATAAATATTGTCATAAAATATTGTTATTTCTAAGTTATTGACACCTCATGCATTTGCTAAGGTTAACAAACTGTATAACAACTGTATTACATACCTGCCAACACTCACGATTTTACCAGGTTTCTCCCGGTTTTCCACCCCTCCTCCCGCTGTACCCTCAATTTACTCAGTTATTTCTCCCAATAAATTCAAGATGTTTGGCATTCACATTTCACTCATACAGGCTTGTCCCTTATTTAAATATGAAATTATGTGTCCTGTATCGAATCAATTCAGGACATGATTTGTCCAGTAAGCTGGTCAGATGGCGTCACAGCAAAATCATTCCGGAACGTTAATTTAACATTGATAGAAGAAGGGTTGTCTGAAAATTCCACATATTGTACTGTGGATTTTTTATTGAAAAACAAAGGTTCAATATAAATGTTCAATAAGATGTACAAAAATGCACAGATCCAAAAATGCATTGTTAATAACAAAAAAATTTTACATAAAAAGTTCAGTAAATATAAACCAGCACATATGTATACATAAATATGGTACAGAAGATAAATAATCGAAGAAAATAGTTTTTGTAGTCATGGGCAGGGGCGTGTCTAGAGCATTTTCAGTGGGGGGGCCATGCTGGGGCACTGCCTCCAAACGGGGTGGCGCCAGGGACCAAAAAAAAAGCTAAATTCTACAGTATATATTTTTTTACTTGAATAACGTTACTTGTAAACAAATGTAGTAATAAAGCAAATTTTTTGATTAATTTAGTTTTTTGTCATCCCTGTATATATCCATTGTTAAATTTGAGAGCCAGTGTTTATTATTTTTAGTGTTTTCATAAAACTAACAAGTTTATAAAATAAAAGCAATTTTAATAAGAGCAATTTTAAAAACCCAGAAGCAGAAACGATGTCAACTATTTTCTTTTAATTAGTTTGGCCATTACAGTATACAGTAGTTTTATTCACAATCTCTTTCAAATAATAATAATAAATAATAAAAAATAAATTTTCCCCACTGTAATAATTCAAATTGTTTGGCCAAAACATCACAGTGTTTCATTCAACATTTCTTTCAGATTTCAGACATCTTATAGGGGGGGCACCTGGGGTGGCCAATCGAGTTTCAGGGGGGGCCGGTGCCCCCCCTGGCCACCACGTAGACCCGCCCCTGGTCATGGGTCAGAAAAGTTCTCAGCATATAAGAAAGGATATACAATTTTTATTATTAATAACACAAAAAGCATTTATTGCTAAAACTGAAGGGTGTGGTAAGAGACCATCTGAATACAGGGAAAAGTTCTTGGTATTATTAATCTTCAGTGTAGTATTACTGACTGGTACTGTAACTCCCCATACATGTTTTACGCAGTCTGCGTTGTATACCTACTCTCTATGGGGGCACCATCTCACCCTAGGAGGGCACCAAATACTCCACCGGAAAACAGCACCCCCTCCAGCCCAGTCCTTTTTTTTTATGACCTGAAAGAAAAAGTTTGTGTAGAACCAAAACCTTTATTTGAACAATGTAAACTAGTGCACCTGTCAAAAGGTCGTGCAAATATACTGATTGGAGCAACAACTAAGGTTAAATAATAGTACTTTCACTAATTGATTATGTAAGGAATCGGATGTTATCGCAAAGTAAACCCTTTCAGGGTATCCTGATCACCCTGTCAGGGTTTATTGTGAAGTAACAACCAACTGACTGTACATTATCCCGCTTATTACACAGCTACTAACCAAATAAATAAATACATGGACATAAAATATTGATTTGTGTAGAAATTATGTAATTTGAGAAGAAAGAAATCGCTTAACATCAGGAATCAACCTCTGGTTCTGTTGGTGTTTATTTACCAATTTACCAAAAACAATTTCAAACAAAAATGTTAATTCTGTCTTCATTTACTTACCCTTATGTTGCTCTAAAACTGAACGACTTTCTTCTGTTGAACAGAAAAGGATATGTTAGGTAAGATGTTAGCCTCAGTCACTTTCATAGAATACATTTTTTGTCTGTGTGTTACACAGAAGAAAGTAAGTCATATGTGTTTGGAGCAACATTAGGCATTGTGTGAAAATATTGACAGTATTTATTGTGCAAGCTAGTCCTTTTAAGTGAGATTTTAGTCTAGACTTAAACTGAAAAAGTGTGTTTGAATTGCCAGAAAGGCTATTCCAAAGTTTAGGAGCTACCTAATTTTGTGCTCTGTGTTGACTTGAGTACAACAGGCTTCCATTTCAGCACCGGACAGCGACTGCACAACTGCAGTGACCCAAGGATTTTTTATGAATGAGGAATACTAACCAATAAAACACTTATTTCTTAAAGTCCTGCTGTCCTTTCATCATTTCAGAATCTGAGGTGGGCATGACAACAATGAACCGTTGTTTGGATGCCGCAAAGGCCTGTAACGTTGATGAGACTTGCCAGAAGCTTCGCACGGAGTACGTGTCAGCGTGCATCACTCCATCAGCGCGAGCTGGGCCATGCAACCGTGCACGCTGCATCAAAGCGCTAAGAAAGTTCTTTGACCGCGTGCCACCCGACTACACACACGAGCTGCTCTTCTGTCCATGCTCCGACACCGCATGTGCAGAGCGACGGCGCCAGACCATTGTTCCCACGTGCTCATATGAAGAGCGGGAGAAACCCAATTGTCTGGCCCAACTACGAGTCTGCGAGGCTGACTATGTCTGCAAGTGGGTATTGTGTGTTAAAATCACTGCAATCAGTCTTTTGAAGAGATTGAAGATTGGCCATATTATGGATAGCCCTGTGACATTAAAGAAACATTCCAGGTTCAATACAAGCTCAATCCACAGCATATGTGGTATAGTGTTGATTACCACAAAAAATTATTTCTAATTGTACCTCCATTTCTTAAAATAAGTCCAGGTTTCAGTTTTTATTTATAAATTTATGGTCCCAGTCCATCCAACATTTCATTCAACATATATAAATGTTAATATATTCACCATTTCAAAAGTATCTCCACAAGAAGTAAATGTTAACATGTTTTTAGTTTGATAAATTCACTTACTAACCTTTTATGTGTAAATCAAAATGTTTTGCCATAATGACGCAGTATGCAAACCCTGTAATCCTGAAAACAGTTCAAATAATATAGAAGTTTTTACAGAGGAATTTATGCAAGTGCTTTTATAAATTTATAAGCTTCACATTTCTGCCCCATGGACTTCAATTGTAAGTGCCTCACCGTAACCTTTATTTTTGTTATTTTGTTTATGCATTAAATAATTACGAGTGGAAATATTTTTTTGTGGTAAATCAACATTATGCTACAAATCCTATCAATTGTATTGAAAATTATATATTCCTTTAATGCTATTTAAACTATTTTTTTCTAAGTTTTACACCTCAATAAATAAATAGTACTTATAATAGATATAATATGACAATATGACACTTATAATAGACAAATATGTTTGAATTAGTCTGTGGTCCAGATAATACTGCTTTATTCTACATAAAGTTGGTGTCCTTAGGGTAGCTGCCATGTTGAGATCATATGACCAGCCTTGTTTTGCAATTTAATACAAAAATTAGCACAAACTTGTCTCAAACTTGACATTTTCTCCAATCTTTTGCATTGTGCAGCAGTCAGACTGCAGTAACATCAAATTAATTCCAAGGGTGCTTATGAGGGATGACGAAATAACAGCCAGCTAAACATGATTAACCAAACATTCTTATTCTGTGTTCAGGTCAAATATGAAACTTAGAATATCCAGTTTCCTACCTGAAGTCAGTTTTGCAACTGACAAAATCCACAACTCCGATTTGACTGAGATGTCGGTGTGTTATGTCACACACACATGGTGGCACCTTGGGAAATTGACAAAGTTAATAATAAACATTTAACAGTGATGAAAAGTTCCTACAATACATGAAAGTAAAACCTCTTTCACAAACATCTGCAGATACAGGTACATGTGTGTGAAACATGGTAAATGGACACCTCTGTTGATAATCATACACCTGCAAAACAAATGCTAGCATTACATAGCAATGTTTATCCCCTGCAATCTGATTGCTAGGAGACTTTTTTTGTTGACAGTCAAACACCTGCAAAGCTAATGGTAGGGTTGCCATTTTGTTTACTTACATGTATCTTTTTTGTTGGAAGCTGTAGTTATGTATTTCCCACATTTGACTTTGAATGGAGTGGAGCATAAGTGTATATATTAAATACTGTAATATTCTGTATTTATTTGACAAAAGTAGCAATTTAAGAGTTGCTTATTCTCAGTTTTCTTCCCTGTGAGAGGTATGAACAACAAACACTGTCTCATGATGTCTCTTGACAGCTTCAGTTACTTTAAGAGACTCCCTCTTTTCACATCACAAACACAAAGGCATTCATCTATCTTTGCAATCGATAAACTATCACGCTTACACATGCTCAGAACCAGCACGGTCAGCCTAACAGTCTGCTGACACAACACATTACACTAGAGGAGATCACAACAGCCAGTTAGCATAAGAAATCAGAGGGGAATGTGTGTAATTCCTCTGAGACTGACCCAGTTAAATGATTGATTGGTGAATAGATTGAAAGTATGTGACGTGTTTAAATCGCCCTGAATGCTCCCTGGTACTCTGTTCCATCAGCTGAGTATCTGGTACTTTCACAGAACCCTGAATTGCAGCCATTAAAACAAAAGCAAAGTGAATGGAACAGAAGTGCGTATATGGTATGTGAGGGGGATAGGTTAAGCACTAATTTGAATATTGGGGGGCAATGGCGGCTGGTGCTTTTCAAATGTGGGGAAGCACAGGCTTTTTATTTTATAAATAATACATCTTTTAAAATAATTTACCAAGCTCAAAACTGTTTTAGTAATGTTTATTATTGGCAATAGGCAAGATAGGATTATTAAATATTATTTGTACATAAATTAAACATGTCATTGCCACATTTCTGATTACATTTTTGGAAAAGTCGTGCTTTCTATATAGTCTTAAAGGAATCACCACTGGGTAGGACATGCCCCCTCAATTTCTGTGGTGGTTAGAGCCCTGGAGAGAACTGTGAATGGAGTTGTGTATTGGTGTGAAGCATTTTCTGAGCAGAATAGAAGAGGACAAAACAGAACAGAATGTGTAGCCCTAACTACACAGTAGTGTAAGAGAGCATAAAGTGTTCGTGTTAATGTGTGTTGCTGTCTGGCTGGATGATGGATGTGTTGTATTGGTTACCCCAGGTCTCGCTGGGCTCAGTTCCAGCATGACTGCCAACCCTCCGAGCTCACTGCCAGCAGCTGCCAGCATGAAAATTATGGAGCCTGCCTTATTGCATACACCGGCCTGATAGGTGAGAACTCTGGACAAGATTTCTAGAAAAGGGAAGACCATCTCACAAGCTTGTGGCAGTGTAATATACCTTATCAAGAATGCATGTAAGCAGTTAAAATTAAACAATCAAGTTTTATTTATTTATTTTACTGGAAATCAAGACAAATTATATATTTTTTAAATATTTTTTACATTTCTCATCAAATCTAATCTTCAGCCCAGCACAGTTCTGAAATCTCATTTGCCTTGACATATATTGAAATTAGGTGCATAAAGATTTGTCACACCTGCTTCAGTGTCACTGATGCCAAATGCCATTGGTCATCTTTGTAACTGATCGCATTGTACCAAATTTTAATACGTAGAAGTACCCAAATGAGATTATAGTAAAGAGAACAGCAGAAAATGGTTGAGAAACACAGAAATTAGTTTATGGCATTAGTGAGTGTTTGAGTCAGAGAAAGAGAGAAAAATTGATGTAAGGGAGAAAAAGAGAGACCAAGCACTCTACCCAAGCTTTTAGTCATTACAGCAGTATTTTTCAAGAGCGGTTGTGAAGATGTTGCACTTTTGTGCTCTGGGACAAAAGAAATCATCACGTGAAAGATGAGCGTTGCTCTGTGCAGATATGCTTTATTCATTTGTAAGAGTATGGTAGAGGTTCGGTCACATGTAATGAGTCAAATACAGTTTGAATATCTGCCCTTTATCTACATGGTAATGAAGATAATTTTCACTCATGTAGTACTCAGATATCGCTATTGCATACTGCATTGGGGTTTATGTACTGCAACTGCTGTTCTGCTGAATCCTTTGCTACTTCTCTGTCTCTTTCTGTAGGTAGCATTATCACTCCAAACTACCTAGACAACTCTACATCCAATGTGGGACCATGGTGCTCATGTGCGGCTAGTGGGAATTTCCGAGATCAGTGCAGCCGCTTCCTCAGCCATTTCCATGAAAACAATTGCTTAAGTGAGTAACTTTACCCTCTGTTAGATCATAAATAAATACACTATACAGGTGGACAGTCAAACAACACAACAACATGTGCTTCTTGAGCATTTGATTAAAAATTTATTGGCATAATAAAGAGTTGGTCCTCCCTAACAGCTTCCAATCTTCTGTGAAGGATTTACACTAGATTTTGGAACATGGCAGTGGGGATTTGCTCTCATTTAGACATAAGACTGTCAGTGAGGTCAGGTGTTGATATTGGTGATTGGGTCTCAAAGTAAACCCAGTCACTTTCTGGTTTCCATGGGATCAAAAACTGTCTCAAAGTGAGCCCGATTACTATCTGGTTTCCACAGGACCAGAACCTAAGCCTTGGAGAGAACATGATTAATTTTTGGTTGCCATGGGACCTGAGCCTGTGTCTTAAAGTGAACCTGATTACTTCCTGGTTTCCACAGGACCAGAACCCAAGTCTCGGATTGAATGCGATTACTTCCTGGATTCCATAGGATCAGAACCTGCATCACGAAGTGAAGCCGTTTAGTTCCTGGTTTCCATAGGACCAGAAACTGTGTCCATAATCATTGTCTCAAAGTGAACCCTATTACTTCCTGATTTTCACAGGACCAGAACACTAGTCTCGGAGTGAAGCTGATAACAACACCTCACCTTGGCCAAGCATGCAGACAATGTTTTTAAGAAGGCTCAACGTCTAGGCCTTCTTCAAAAGTTTTAATATCTCAGAGGACATTTTAACAACTGTGTACAAATCACATTAAATCTGTGCTCCTTCAATATATCATCCTGGTTTAATTCTCTTTCAGGTAAATGTAAAAACAGGCTTTTTAAGGATTACAAATCAGGCAAGTAAGATAATGGGCACACAACAAGTACCTCTTTCATAACTGTACACACGGGCAGTCAAAAATAAATCTTCCATTATTGCAGTGGATCTTTCACACCCCCTCCATGACTCATTTCAAGTACTCCCATCTGGACATGAACCTGTGTCTCAGAGTGAACCCAAGTACTTCCTGGTTTCCATCGGACAAGAACATGGGTCTTAGAGTGAATGCGATTAATTCCTGGTTTCCATGGAACCTGGTTTTGAAATAACTTGCACGTCATGCTATCAGAAATGCCATAGGCTAATTCAATAAATTAATTTAACTAAATGAATATCACTCCTATGTACTACATTTGATACCAAGTAACCCAGGTGATGCAATACAAGAGTCAGCAGAGATATTTCTATGTCTACTCTTTTCCCCATCAGCACTTTTATGGTGCAATCAGCAGCACTGAGAGAAAACTCTCTTGAAGTAACAAAACTATGTTTATACGTGTCTGTAATGAAGTATTAACAGTCATTAAGAGCAAAATCTATCTTCTGCAGAGCACTGGGATTATGGCCCACAGAACCATTGAGCCGTCAATAACAAACACACCATGGAAACTCATCCATTTTGCTGGTGAGGTGATGATGTGGCCTGACCATTGAGGTCTCAGAGAATAGCTCTAGCCCTGACAGTATGTTTCTCTGCTCCAGAAGTGTTTTAGTGTGATCTTGTTTCTCAAGGGTACCCCTGGTGTTTACAAAACTGCAGAGTCTAGTTTCCCCCCATCTCTAACCCTCCCTCTTTCCCTACTCTATCTGAGGGTCTTGGGGCAGACTGGAGTGCTGGGTCGGTGTGTATGTGTGCTGATTCAAGGCTAAGCACAGCCTCTGGTGTCTCAGTAATTGAGCGTAATTTGGCTCCCTGCAGAAAAACTAATGGAGCGAAGACAGCCGGAGAGTAGCAAACAGGACAGAGGCAGCACCGGATGGAGGGAAACAGCTGAAAGAGCTTTTTGAAAGGGAGTCTGCAGAGGCTGGCCCTCACTTCAGCTGTTACTGAACCAGTTCTGCTGGCTACACCAGCTTCCAAAACATCAGGGTACCCCTGGGAGGACAACAAAATACTGAATACGTATTTCAGGAAATGTATGGCTGCAAAAAACAATAAAAAAAAAAAACAACTGAAGTCACAGGGTCAACAGCTGGCATACATTTTTCTGTGAGAAGTGACAGTGGTTCACTGATGCAGTAAAAACATGTTTCCGTCTCATAAAATGATTTTAGTGGGATGGAATGAGTGATGAGTGTTTTGATGAGAAATGTGTTGGAAGAGTGACATGGCTCATTTCCTGCAAGTGAGCAATAGCTGTTAACTGCAGCTAAATACAGGCATTAAGTCCTAGGGGTTGATTGTTATTAAAACTATCAGGTTTCAACCTGTACATTTCATCTTTTAGTTATATGAAAGCCACATTCAAACTTCATTGGAAACTATGTACTATGCCTTTTTGCTCATTTTTATTTTCATGACCATCATTTCCACCACAAAATGTATAATGATTTGAGACCTGACAGAAATAACACCTGTTCATGATGGAAGAGGGGAAAAATTACAGAACTCTCCTGCATGTCATGCATTTATTTCCACATATTAGTAGATAAAGTATTGAGTTGAAATTGTATTGCATTGTATGTGCAAATGCACTGCTCTACTGTTGTGAGCCCCTCAGATGCTTCTGAAGTCCTGCTGGACAGACAGTGAAGGTTCCAGAGGAATCCCCACTTTTACATTCACTGCAAACCCCCTAGTGCTAGCGGCCACCATTAACACCTCAATTGCTTTCACTTGCACAATTCCATTCTGCCTTTCATCCATGAGAGAAGAGCGTGAGAAAAAGAGAGGAGACTAGAACCAATTGTTCCGCATGGCTGATGTAATGTCTCTATAATCATTGTCTTCTTTTCCCTGTCTCTCTCACTCTCTCACTCTCACTTATCGTGTATAACATCCACACATGTCTTTTCAGCAATGACAGAGCGTGACACCGCCTCTCTACATATACACATTGCAGCATATTGGTGTGTTTCCATGCAGTAGGCCTAATTCAGCAGTGCTACGAGTAGACAGCTTCAATTAGAATCAACTTATGGCACCTTTTAAAATTAAGAGTCTAATCAATTTCACATCATATGCACTCCTCCGCTGGTAACAGCACCCATGATCATGATGTGTTATGAGTCTTATGATATGAATGTTGGATAATGAGGGCTTTGGGTGAAGGTTAAATGACAGAATTTATATTACAACAGTAAACTTAAACTCAACCCTTGCCCTAGTATTCAAAATACATTAAGGGCTATGTTATTAGGTCTTTTGTATGTACAGAGCTGTATGGTACATTATAAATATTTATAGCAGGTGGTGTGATGCTTAACAAGGACACTAATAATGATATTAATTAGGCACAATTCTTTCGCAGTCACTCACTGGTTTTCTCTCTCTTGCTTCATTTCCTCTGCAAAATCACAAGCAATTAAGTAATTAGTGTTTCAATTAAGGAATACAGTTAATTCAACCACACCACCGTTAGCCATTCATAGATAAATCTATGCATTCAACTCTTTAACACCAAAACCATTTAATGAATGCTTAAATATAGTCATATCCAATGCAATCTTCACATTACGGTGTCATGATTGAAATGACTTTCATGCTACAGTAGTTTCAGACAAGCGACCCACTAGACAAATGAGAATTAATACATTCAGATTATTATCATTCATATGGCCTGTCACTACAGTATGTCACAAATGCACTCACATATAGCCAATAAAAATTACAAAATTAAGGGGAGTATGATCTGAAGTGCACATTTAGGTTTTATTTCAAAGTTAATTTTGTATTTTCAAAGTGTAATTTTCATGTCTTGTGGCTATAGTTTCGAATAGCATGTATTTGAACGTTTATGGACCGGCCCCTTTCACTTCCATTGTAAGTGCCTTCTTTTTTTGAATAAATGAGGGACAAGTCCAAATAATTTTTGTGGTAATCAACATTATGCCACAAATGCAGTTAATTGAGCTTTACTTTTATTGAACACGAAACAACCTTGAAGACACATACAGTCTTAGTATATGTAATGTAAGTAATCAAACTTTATTTTGATCTGACAGAGGCATTGGAGGCACAATCGAATGCAAGCCAATTTATGCAACCAATCTTTTTGCTAAGGGAAAACACAGATGAGCAAGAAATAAAAAGATGAGCAAGAAAATGGAAGGCATGTGCAAAGAAATAAGGACAAACGGCAAGCCGTTAAGAAATACAAGTCCTTTTTGTATTTCTGGAGGCCAGGATTAGCCGAACATTAATATAGGGATTTATATTTTAGTTCAGAAACAAACTGTTTTTAGAGCATGAATCTGATGACTGAGTTTGAGATCTTGAATATGCTGCTGTCAACATTTGTGTTTGATCATTTATATATAACTCAGTCCTCTTTCGTTCCAGTGTTTTATTGTTGTTGTAAGAAAGAATGTTGACGAAATCCAACCCAATTTCGTATAAAGAGACATATCTAAAAGAGGAAGCTAACGGAGTCATGACTGCCTTCCAGAAATCCTTGTATAAAAAGTGTGTTTCTTTCTCAATCCTTTCATACAGAAAATGCCATCCAGGCTTTTGGGAATGACACAGACCTGAAATCTGCTACCAATCAAGGTCCAGGCTCTAACACCAACATTTACAACCAGATCTTAGTCACAAGCACTGAGACTACCAACATTATTGGTGCTTCCATGGAGACTGAACAGAAAATTCTCCGGCCACAGATTCCAACACAGGTAGTACACCCTTTAATCTGATTGTTCAGAGTGCCAGTCATTAGGACACATTGAGAATTAAAGTAATAGTTAACCCCCAAAAAAATTAATTATTCTGTCATAATTTAAACACCTCATGCGTTATAATCCAAGTCTTCTGAATACATTCAATTGGTTCTGGTGAGAATGTAAATACATTTCTTGTGAAAATCTTGACATCTGTTATTAAAGTGCATGAGAAAAGCTTGCATGCATGTTCACTTATTTATTAGTGCTAAACAGAAGTTTCACAGCATAAAGAAAGTAATATGGTTTTGCAATAACATGAGGTTTGATAAATTATGCATCCTGGTCTCCTTAAATTTACTTGGCAACATTTTTGCAAACCAAAATTACGTTCTGCATTACACGTTACACATCAAATGTTGTTGTAATCTGACAAGGTTTTAAAGATGAATTTAAATGGAGGTTTTAATAAGTAAAAGTTTAACCTACACTTGATGATAAATGAGAGGTGAACAGAACAGATATCCTCACCCTAAATCAACAACTAATCCTAACATGTAGATGAAAAGCACATTTTACAGCATGAAGCAACCATATAATTTCGTATTGCTTCTGTGCTGGGCTCAAACAGAGACTTCAGAGCACAAAGTTCAACACTATGAGATGGGCTACCGCGGAAGCTAATCACACAGGAATAAGTGTGTAAATGTAATAGGGTCTGGAATACAAGCATTTAAATGTGTAGTTTTTCAAATGATGCTTTAGAGTAAAAGTGTTCGATACTAGTGTGCGAGTTATACAGTCATAATCAGCCGTTTCACATGTGATTTGTGTGAAAGTGAATAAAACGCACATTTGTTGTAGCACCTCTAGTGTTTATTTCACCATGAAAATGTGACGAAACAAAGAACATGGCATGTACAAATCAGTTTGCAAAAATGTAGTTATAGTAATGTTCATTCTATGAGAAAGGTTAAAATTATGACAGAATTTTAACTTTTGGGTGAACTATTCCTTTAAATTCAGCTTTGTTCATACTGCACAAAAGTCTGATTTACTTTTCACATCTGATCTTTAGGACTGACTGTCCACAATTTTGCTAATATTGTTTGTTCAGACAGTGCTGTTAATATCCGGTATATCTACATTGGTTCCCATTGTAATGACTTAAGTGTCAGCACAAAGCTAATATTTATAATACCATAGCTGTCATTGTGAAAATAGAGTTCAGAAAACAGGACATTTTGCCTCTGCTCATGTCTATCATGACATCTTGCCATGGGGCTGAACTCATGAGGCTCATGAGACAACATCACAAACGTCAAGAGTTATTACTGTATTTACACTTTCATGCACATGTATCTGAAACGGCTCACTTGTTCTTTTAAGTTGAAGTGAATGGCACATGTGAATGTAAATGAGTGAATTAATTTGGACACAGCTTTGTTACATACACATGGTGTCCTGAATGACGAAAATAATCTACTTGATACAACTACTTGACTGAAACAAATGACAAAAATTGGATTTTAATCCGTTTTCATACCATATTTGGATGTGGTTTGGATTGAGTTGATAGAAATCTATATTTTTTGCCGTTCAGACTACAAACAACTATGTAGATTTGGGTTTTAGTGGGCTAGACAAATGAGGATTAATACATTAGATTATTGTCACATGGCCCATCAATGTCACAAATGCACTCACATACAGCCTATACAAATTTTAACATGAAGGGGAGTATGATTTGAAATGAATAATTTAGTTTTTAAATGGTTAATCTAATTTTGGCGATGCATGAATGGCTGTTTCAGAATTAATACACATACTGATGGTTCAACATGACAGTATAAAGCACTGGAGGTAACCTTTTTTTCATGTGTTTTTTTGCTCTTCCGACTACAAACAACTAAACGAATTTAGGTTGGATATTGTCTGTCTGAACAAAGCTGTAGATGTGTCTTAGTCTATCACATTTCTAATGTATCCCTCAGAGATGTATCCCTCTAATGGAGGAACAGAAATAGAAAAAGGGATGAGATGACAAAATGGTAAAATACAGAAAAACAAAGTGAAAAAGACAGATGCAAAGAACAGATAAAACATCAGGACACAGAGGAATGATATGAATGGACACAAGCAAAACATGTCATGTATCTAAACTTCTTTTTGTCCTGCAGATGAACGAGAGAGACAGACTGTGGGGTGACTCCACACTCCCTTCCCCTGATCTCTATGACAACAGTCCTGCAGCAGCCCACCTAGCCATATTACTGTGGCTCCTGCCCTTCCTGCTGCTGGCTCTCCAACTTTAAAATGAAGCAACCAATCAAAACACCATGAAACTGTGACAGTGTGTGTGTGTGTGTGTGTGTGTGTTCATGAGTTTTAACCTCTGCCAACCGCATTTCAAAAACACCTTTGGAGAGAACGCAAGAACTGCAAACATTTTTAAAAATACGTACCTCTACCCCGTTCCACCAATGCAATTTAGTGATTCTTTGTCTGGATATACCCAGTGACTGATTCCAAGGGTTTAAATAATTGTGTATGTGTCTCCAACTATTTTAGACTGAAAATGGTTCCCGTGTAAGATAAACCCCCTTTCTTCAACAAGACTGAAATGCCTGCCAATGCTATGCTCCACAAAAAAGAAACCCCTATCTGTTCATCATCCATATTTAATATTTTTTTTCTCCAGCTCTTTTAAGAACAAGACATTGGTTTGTACTTCACTGAGGTAGAGGTGTGTTTTGTGATGTCTGCTTGAAGGAAAAAAACACAAGGATAAGTGGTTTACGAGAGGAAATTCTATGTACACTAGAAGTGTCTACACTATGAGCTACTTAACATGAGAATGGGTTTCAATGAGTTATAGAGATGGTCTTTATTTTTGTAATATGGTTGAATTGTTGAGATGCTTCTCCTTCCCTTCTCAAGCAGTCCTGGAGTGGAGGAGTGCACTTTTGTTAATAAAATGTTACACACAGTGAACAGCAACAAGTGCAATAGAGTTAAAGTATCTGGATTAAAGAACCCATGAAATCGCTTGATAAGCACAATTTTCTTTCCGGTGTTGCCGTATTGTAAAAGAAAGCTGAGGCAGGGCATATCTAATGACTAGCCCATTTTCTAAAATAGCCAATAGTCTTAAAAGGATAGTGCACCCGGAAATTCAAATTCTGTCATTATTTACTCAATGTTGCTCTAAACCTATACGCTTCCGTATAGCATAAAAAGGTGAATATTTAGAAAGTCTTCAAAGGTTTTATTTGCCATGTAAAGCAAGTGAATAAAGACTCTATTCAAACTCCAAAAATTAAAAAACAAAAACAAACAAACAAACAAACAAAGAAAAACAAAAAACAGTACAAGCAATCGATAACAATTACAGCACTGGGTATGACTCAAGCACATTATTCCTTAGTTTTCTGAAGCCATTATCACTTTCTGGTATAGAATGCAATTTATGTTGTTCTCAAATCTCTGACATAATTAAAGCGCTGAAATTAGATATGCTGATTCATTAAAACTCACTGGTTTTCTTTGCGCCTCATGACCAGACGTCATGTTGCAAGAACGTCTAGGTTAAGGATGTAACCTTCGTTCCCTGATGGAGGGAATGAGACGTTGTGTCAAAGCGACACTCTCTTGAGCACCGAATATGCCTCTGATCTATGAAAAAAGGCCAATGAGAAGTTGGCAGACAGTATTTGCATACCCCGCCCCCGGACATACAGGTATAAAAGTGGGGAAATACTTTGAATTCATCCAGGATTTTTCAGAGGAGCCGGAAATGGTCCGGCCACTACAGTGGCTCGGCTCAGCGACGTGGCCGGGAGGACACAAAGTCTCGTTCCCTTCATCAGGGAACGGAGGTTACGTCTGTAACCTAGACATTCCCCGTCTGTCGCTCACTTCAACGTTGTGTCGAAGCGACACTAGGGGTCCAATTTAAATCACGCCATGCACTGAGCAGTGTTCTGCTGACACAGGAGCGGGCAAGTATTCTACATGCAAAGGCGACCAGCTGTGTCAGACTGCACGTACCCTTCCCCCAATGCCCCAAAAAAGTTGTCGGAATCCTTCTGGTTACCCTAGGCAGGGGAACAAGGCGACGCTTGCCAACCTGGGAACGGGCCAAGCCTGGCTGTTTCTCTGCATAGAGCAACAGCCGGGGCCATTACATGCATCGAGGGAAGGGGGTCTTACCCAGTTTCCTATTCTTTCAGGGGGACAAGACCCTGCGGGGACCACTCCTGCCCTGAAGGGGAGGTAAGAGTGGTGAATACATCACATGGGTTTTTTAGGCGGCATGTGGAGATGGCGCAGTGGTAGATCCAGCCTCGCTAGGAGGGGGGAGTTGCTACAACATGGCGAACAGAGGGCAGCTGGAACTGCCTAAAAGGGAGACATGGGTCCACTTTATAAGGGGACTGTACCACGGAAAATACACACAGGGGGAGTCCGCGTAGGAGTCCTGCCCTGCGGAGCACCTATTCCAGGACAGGGTAGACTGTACCCGCAGTGGATTGGGTCGGCGAGTTCCTCCGCTGAACTGCGGACCCAAAGGGCTGGGGAGGAATCATTCAGGGATCCGAATGAGTGGGATCTCCTGGGAGAGAAAGCGCACAGTTTTACCTCCGCTGAGGGAAAGGGCGCTACCGTCAATGTGTTACCGAGTTCTACTGGCTCAGACCTGAGAAAACACAGGACGATACTGACTCAACCCGGAGATTGCCAACCAGCCTTGTCTTGGGACTTGGGTCTGAAGCCAGTGCTGAAGCGGTCTCATATGCATCAACCCCAGCGGCGCGACCACCGCGGAGGATGCCATATGCCCCAGGAGCCTCTGGAAATGTTTTAAAGGGGCCGATGTGCCTGGCCTGAAAGTGGCGAGGCATCTCAGCACTGACTGCGCATGCTCGTTGGTGAGACGTGCTGACATTGAGACAGAGTCTAACTCCATGCCAAGAAAAGAGATGCTCTGAACCGGGATGAGCTTGCTCTTTTCCAGTTGACCTGAAGCCCCAAGCGGCTGAGGTGCCTGAGCACCTGGTCTCTGAGCGCATAGTAACTCTCGCGAGTGGGCCAGAATAAGCCAGTCAGAGGTAATTGAGTATGCGGGGCAAGAGCTGCCTCTGCGACTTTCGTGAAGACGCGAGGGGACAGAGACATGCCGAAGGGGAGGACTTTGTACTAATACACCTGGCCGTCGAATGCAAACCGTAGAAAGGGTCGGTGTCGAGGCAGAATTGAGACGTGGAAGCACGCGTCCTTCAGGACTACCGCTGCGAACCAATCTAGTTTGCATTTCTTGGGTAGAACGAAGTAAGGGCTGTAAAAACCCATCTTCGTTTCGGTTGGAGGGACAGGCTCTATCGCGTCTTTGAGTAAATGAGTAGCGATTTGGCATGTTCGCCGTATACTGCGGTAAAGTGGACACCCACAAAGGGGGGCGGGGGCCTGGCAAACTGAATTGCATAACCGCGTCGAATGGTCTGGGCCAGCCAGCGTGATGGGTTGGGAAGTGAAAGCCACGCATCCAAGCTCCGCACTAGGGGCACTAGATGGTTATTTTTGACGTACCTGGCGGGGCGGAGCAGCGGGGCGGAGCAGGTAGTATGGCGTCGGGAGGCAAAGATGCGTCCCAAGGCTCTAGTGCTGAGAAAAGACTTAGGGGTAAGCACTTACCTTGCTCCGCACACCCGGCAGGGGGCGGGTTAGCGACAGAGGAGGAGGTCCAGTGTAGGCGTCCTCTAGACTCGTCGGAACCGGCCAGCTGGGGAACAGTGGGGCTGAAGGCGGGGGGTCCGCGACCAGCCTGCTGGGACTGTAGAGATCTGGCAGCAGGGTGCCATGAGAACGGCATTTGCGTGCCAGATGACCCAGAGACAAAGGAAATAGCTCTGTTATTGAGAATGTGGGTACCGCAGCCCCGTGTAGGGGGGCAGCAAATGAAATAAATTCAACAAAGGATTCTCCTCCCGGCCCTCCACCGGGGGACGGAGTGGTCTTACCAGCTTCGGAGCTAACATCTCCGCTTCCTGCGGGGTGCTCGGCGCTGGGGCTGAGAGCTGGGCCCGGGTTGAGGTGGAGCAATGTTTTTCTTAGCCGCAGGAGGACGCCCTCGGCGAGCAGATGGGGCATGGCCCATGGCGGCAGGCTTGTAGCAGGGCAGGATGTGAGATATGGCCTCCATCTGCTTCACCGCGGAGAACTGCTGGGCGAAGTCCTCGACGGTGTCGCCGAAGAGGCCGAACTGGGAGACAGGGGTGTTGAGAAAGCGAGCCTTGTCGGTTTGACGCATCTCGACCAAGTTCAGCCACAGATGACATTCCTGGACCATGAGCCATTGCCTGCCCGAGTGACTGCGCTGTGACCTTCGTAGCTCTAAGGGTGAGGTTGGTCACTGAGCGCAGTTCCTGCAGCACATTGGGATCAGGGCTACCCCCGTGTAGATCTTTGAGCACCTTGGCCTGGTGGACTTGCAGGAGGGCCATGGCGTGCAGGGCGGAAGCGGCATGTCCGGCGGCGCTGTAGGCTTTCGCGGACAGCAAGGATGTTGTCCTACAGGCCTTGGAGGGGAGCACAGGGCGACCCTGCCAGGTGGCAGGGTTTCCGGGGCATAAGTGGAGCACAACAGCCCTATCCACCTGGGGAATCACAGTGAGAGCACGAACCATCCACTAACGCTGCCTCGGTGTGATCGCTGCCAAGACACACGATACAACGCCTGTGGCCATCTGAAGTGGAGAGCACTCTACCGCATCTAGGAACTACACAGGTGTGGAATGACATCTTTATATAGACGTGTCCAGAAAAGGACGTTCAACTCCGCTGTGTATTGCTCTAATAGAGGAAAACACCCTTTAAAATAAATATAATTCTTTTAATATCCTCAGCACTGTCGAAGCACCCAGGGGCAAACTGCACTGCCGTAGATCCAACAGCATAGAGCGTCAGAGGAACAGGAACGGGTGTATGACTCACAGCTTGCTGCAGTACAACCATCGTCTCCGAAGAAAATTTCTGAATGAACTCTATGTATTTCCCTGCTTTTATACCCGTATGTCCGGGGGCGGGGTATGCAAATACTGTCTGCCAACTTCTCATTGGCCTTTTTTCATTGATCAGAGGCATATTCGGCACTCAAGAGAGACCCCTAGTGTCGCTTTTTCGACACAATGTCGAAGTGAGCGACAGACGGGGAACCATATTTCAGCGCTTTGTTTTTATTTGACAGTGAATAATGACATTTTGGTCTGTACATCACTCAGTGATCATTTTGTTTTAAAAGACTTGGAATAAAGTCAACCAACTGTATCGATTGCTTATACTGTGGTTTTATGTTTTTTTTTATTTTATTAACATTAACTAAAATGAATAACTGCTGTAAAAGTATTGTTCATTATTAGTTCATCTTAACTAATATTGCTAATTAATGTTAACAAATGGAACCTTATTGTAAAGGGTTACCTTTCATTTTTTTTAAGTGAACAGCTCTCAGTTGACATGAGATTAAGATGGTGGTATTAGGGGGAGGGACATTCACATTTTAGAGAGAATTTGATTGGACAAAAATTGAGATATCTTGGACTAAAGGGGCATAAGATATTGAAAATTGTACATGTAGGGTAAAATGGGGCTAAAGGCACCCCTCAAGGAAATATAGCTTTTTTCATCATTGCAAAATCTCTCAAGGTAAATTTGTATTTATTTATTTGTATTGAATATTGATGGCGCAACATAATTTGTGTGAAAATAAATAACGGAAGGTTGTTTTAAACTAAATTCAGTATTAAAAATAAGGTGGTGATGGTGAGGGTAAAAGGCCCCTAGGGGGCAATAGTTATAAGGCACAATTGGTCAACTAATGCTAATTATTTGATGATTTTTTTTTTCTGTTCTTCATTTTGAGTAACAAATTAAGATGATGCTTTGCTACCATTTCCTGTTAATTTCAAACACATTTGGCATTTTATTACATCAAGTATTCTATAAACAAACTAGGGCTGGGCGATAAAACGATATCAATATTTATCTCGTAATTTTCGATATTTAGCCTGTGTTCTACATCTAGACATGCGTGTTGCTAAAAACGCTAACAGTTTGGCTTTCTTGTCGTATGTTTCCACTGGCGCGTGGGGAGCAAATGTGAGCTAGCACTTTCAATTACTTTCTATGGAAGTCGAGCGTCAATGGATTGTACGTGGATTGTAAAATTGACAGCAGCACGGGGCAAGCGGTTCCCTAGCATTGGGAGTGCCTTTGTGCGGATTTCTTCCGCTTCAGTGGAAACGCAGCCTCAGACTCTATGAAGTTGCCATTGCCCCTGCTATGCAGGTCACCGCGTTCCGGATCCTGACCCCAGATTGATTCCATCTTGACTGCAAGATACATCATATATGATCTATCTGCATTGTATTCTTCACTGATGCCCTGTCCCGGTCCGCACCCGCTTCCTCTTTTCCCCACATGTGCGTAAACATGAGGTGCTTGTTTCCAGAGCGCCTTTAAACCATAACGTTTTTTCTTTCTAAATGTAGTTTTATTAATCAGCATGTTCTATCCTTTAATAATAAACAAATAGCTTTCAGTTCTAATTTTGTGAAATTATTCAGATGTCATCATCTCTGACAAGGATGAAAGACAAAACAATTACTAGTTTGTTGCCTAGTTTTCTCACTTTAATGAAAATAGAAAAATGGTCCATTCAGACTTTTTCAAAAGCTTATCTCTGGAGATACCCCTGAACCCCCATACAGTATCATTCCTCAGTCACAAAGGCTTCTATGCCCCCATACTTGGATATTTGTATGTAAAGAAATATGAAAATAAATTTAATGTAAAATATATATATATGTATACTGTCATTGATTCAAAATGAACAGATCATCTTATAACATTCATATCCAACTGCACTCAATTGATAAACTCTATAAAATATTGTAATATTTTCATAGAAGATCCCTCAGACACCACTGCATTGGCTGTGTCTGTGCCCCCAACGCAGTTTTGTAAAGACCATTTAGGATTTTGATTTCTCTTCTTTTTTAGGAAATTAAAAAAAAATTGCAATATGCAAATGTGATTCAATATCATGATAAATATCGATACTGAATGATATGAAAAAGAATATCGTGATAATATTTTTTGCCAAATCACCTAGCCCTAAAACAATCTAATCTATACAAATCTATACAAATAAAAAAATCTATTCGCCCCACTTTAAAACACAATGTGTTTAATAGGGGCATTTGGCCCCTGCAACAGCAGGGCTTTTTACCCCAAATACTAGCCTTACACTTATTAGACAGTTAATGAAAAATGTTTGATTTAATGACCTTAAACAAAACTGAAAATGATAAGTATTTTGTCTCAAAAGAATTGTGTTATTTTCAGGTATTTTCATTAGCTACATAAATGTACAACATTTAATAAAAAAAAAAAAAAAAAAAAAAAAAAAAAAATTGATGAAATTGCCTCAAAATCAACTTTTAGACATTGCATGCAATGATCTCATGGAACAGGAAAAATTGGCAGTGTAGTGACAAACAGATGTTTAACACAGTGCAGTAGTAGTTTTTGTTGCTATTTAGTGTTTTGGGAGAACATAAAAATCAATGGAGCCTTTTTACCCCGCTGAGCCTTTAAGCCCCGTTGTACCCTATAACTTGAATTAAAAGTTTTGTCATCTTTTAGGAATACACTAGCATATCAGTGGTTTTAGAGTTAACAGACATGGACTAAAAGCCACAAAACACCAATTTTGATTTCATGGGGTCTTTAATGGTTTTTATTGTGGGGTTCTTGAGCAGTTCTCATGTACTTCAGCTGTGGATATGGGTGTCTAAAATTCTGCAGCAAACTGCTCACTTAACAACACTGTTGTTAAAACACTTCCTGTTCATGTGACTCATGAGCAGCCTTTCCCCCCATTTCCCACTGTTTCACAGTCAATCTGAACGAGCACAATGAATGTTCATCGATTGTTTCCAGTGACTGACAGCACAGTATTCTGTCATTCAACAAAGTTATGTTGCTTTTTTTGTTCTCGATTGTGCTCTGACCCCTGACCTCCAGATACTGTTGACCAATCGGGTTCATGTGAGAAAGGGGCACAGCATTTCTGTCAAATGGGTGAAATTTGTGGATTTTACTTGTTATTTCCTGAAAAATAAAGCTGCCAAATATGGATGTACAGAATAGAATTTGCATCCAAATATGTTTTAAATGCAGCTAAATGTACTGTTCAGATCATTCCCAACAAAAAAAATAAAAAAAAAGTGTAGGTAAAACTCATTACTCAAACTCAAAACTCATAAGAAACAATTACTTGGATGCTACTGACACAAGATATATTTGAAATATATAGCTGAACATATATCTGGACCTAGGAGCGGCTATATTTTCCGATATTTACATGCAAACTGTTGCTTTTGAGGCCAGGGGCTGTCAAGCTATTTACAGAATTCTCCCTCCCTGCCCAATCTCCAACATTAAAAATAATTAGAATATTTTATTAAACACTGTCTCTGACAATGTACTTTGTCAAATGCAAATAAACTGCTAATGGTGTGAGATTTTCATTCAGTTATGGAGCAGCAGTGTATGGGTGTACTGCACTGAATCAATGAGCTGAAACACATTGACAGCTCCCTCTCATAATCCCACATTGACTGCATCTAAGGTTTCATTCGAAGCACTAGAGAAACTGTCATTCTCTCATGATATTGTTTTTCCTTGTCTGCTAGCTGATAATGAGAAGAGATAACAAATGTATTTGACTATTCCTGTCGTGACTTGTGAGTTAAAGTATAGATGTTTACAATAGCCAACCAGGTCTCATTGAATCATGCTACTAATACCTACATATTTGCAAAATTACATTTCTGGCACTTTCCTGGTGATATGAACACTAGAGGCACTATGGCACCTTTCATTCTCTTTCACACCATTCATATTATGAGATTATCAGTTCATCAACACTGATTTTTTTATTCTATTCCTCACTCAATGCTATTTTAAACACTTTTACTATAGAGCATGACTTGGAAGTCGATACTGTTTGCTTTACATTATCAACAACATTTATAAACTTGTGAAATTAAGCATGATCAAACTGCCAGTAGATCAACTCATAGTGATGAACTTTTTGATGCAAGGACCGGAGTATGAGTTCCGAAGAGCATGCAAATTGACACGTGAGACAAAAGTATCATAGAAGGTGCAAAATGACATTGTGAAAATTGCGTTTTTCATCTGACTTCAGCTTTATATGACATTATCGGTTAGGATTAGGGTAGGGAGGTAGCTTTGTTGATTTATCCATAGCAATCTCATCTGTGTGAGTGACCATTTCCACTTGGCTTTAGCACCAATCAAAACAGCCTACCTTATAATATTCTGGTTGCTAAATGTAAGTCTATGGGATTCTTTTTTCTCACCAATTTAATCACTTGTCAGGCGAAAATCCCAAATTCGATGGTTAATTTTAGGGTTAGAGGTTTTACTCAGATCTCTAATGTTAAGTATAAACAACAAGGCTAAATGCAGGTAAAGTGGGACACAAGCTTAATCATCTATCACTGTTTATATTCTTCCATTACTAAAAGTCAACATTAAGTTAATCTTAAACTAGTATAGGATGACACTGATGTAGCCTTTTAGATTATATTTTAAAATCAATGGCAATAACAAACTTGTGTTAAGCAATGTGTGTGCTGTTCCCCCCCTGGGCTACATAAATTATCCATTATTAAAAAAGACAGCCAAAGGTAGCTCATTAACTCAAATAAATTATGGGTGAGAAAATTAACAAAGAGTACTGTAATTTGCACCATTCACTTTTCACAAAAGAACAATTGATTTACAGACAGTCATGTTCCTTTTTCCATTTAATTATAGACAAAATGCTCTATGCCATTCTTTATGTACAAGTATAATTACAAGGTCAGTTTAAATTTGCAGGTCTTTTTCTTTAAAGTGGGCGGCTAGTTTAATGTTTGTTCATGACCTTCTCCATCTTACATACAAAAGAAGCTGCAATGCAGTCACATTTGAAAAGCCCAGGATACTCCACCCATCAAGTGCAGCAAGTTGCTTAACAGAGACGGCATTCAAATTACTGTCCATCACTATGTACAAAAAAACATGAGCGCACTCTCTGCTACATTATACATATTAACAAACTACAGACTCCATATCTACAGTATCACTGTATATAGATGGTGCAGTCAGCATGTGTGTGTGCTTGGAGGAGTTACTGTTTGAGGCTTACAGTGAAAAGCATTTTGACAATGTACCATATGAAGTAAGAGAGACCAGCTCCTTTCATTAGACCATTTGTGTGTGTATGCATGTGATTTCCCTTTAGGGCCATTTTCATTATATATATATATATATAACCATTCTTAAAGGGACAGTTCACCCAAAAATGAAAATTCTTTAATTTAACCACCCTGCAGTTGTTCCAAACCTGAATTTCTTTCTTCCGTGGAACACAAAAGATGTTTTAAAAAAAAAATATGTTAAAACACAAAAGATGCATTTAAAGTGAATGACTTAAATGAAAGAATTTTAAGAGGATTTTTTTTTTTTAAGTGAACTAACCCTTTAAAAAAAACAGATATGTTAAAATCATACATAGTGTCTGCGTACCATTCAGTCAGAGATAACCTGTACATTCGCACCTGATCGCTCACACGGGGAATACATTTTTCATTGAGATCACAGATTAAGAACATCCTGTTTGTGTCAAATTAGCTGTTGTGCAGTGAATGCTTTGTACTGTCATAGCGACCCAGGTCCCTTTATTCATGGCACTCAAATCGCACCTAGAACCGGCAACCAGGTCATCTGTGCCATTTCGATATAGCTATCACCCACCTGCTGATACACACAGACTGTTATAGGCACAGACGAATGAAAAAAATTTAATGACAATGCTGCTACATGCACTTACAGCAGTTTAGATTTCATAATGTCACATATGTTCATTCCACCTTTGACCTTTCCTTTGTACTATGCAATCCACTCCACATTCTCGAGAATACCCGAGGTATCCAAATACACAGCCAGGTTGTGCATGTGCGTATGCAGATAATCCTCTGTTGCCAAAAATTACATTTGACATTTCGAAAAACCCAAACAAGGTCCTTGCTTGCTCTGATTGTGCCCTGTTGCTTGCCGTCTGCTGTTTATTTCACCTTTCCTTCCTCTTTCCTGAAAGTTATCTGAGAAATGGCCTGAGATTTCAGATAAGACAGAGCGAACTGAGAAAAATGCTGAGGATGAATGGTAAAAACAGAAGCGGTGCTATCACTAGAATGCGTGCACACTTTCCCTAATGTCTTGGAACGGTAAACAAATATGAATGGAGGTAATTCAGCATAGATTGCATGTGAAAAGCAAAAAATGTAGACCTCTTATTCAGACAAACATACAAAGCTCTGTCGAGACGGCACAGATGACCTGTAAATATTCAAAAATCAGTGATACCAGAGACACATCTTATTCCAGAGAGCTAGAACATTAGACAGAAATAAAAACCAATTTGTAGTGATTGAACTAAAAGAGCCATGATTAAAGAGAAAAAAAAAAAAAAAAAAAAAAACGCACTATATATTTGCCTCTAAAACACCTCCCTGTATGTGTGTTTGCGCAAGTTATAGCCATGCAGCCATAGACTGTCTCTAGAAGGTAAGTTTGTGTGTTGCCTTCAGTACACATATGCAGCAGTGCAAGGATTCCTCCTGATTGTAAAAATGGAATAAAACAACTGAAATAAGTTAAATATCATATAGAGGCCCAGGATAAGTCCAATATTAGTCAGGGTCATGAAGGAGTCCATTTCCTTCTGTAGTGTTCTCCCACCTTGGGTTTATTCTATTGGCCAGGAGAGATTCAGTTTCTCTAATCAAGAGTCAGCTTGGACTAAACCACACCCCCTTGCTTCTGTGAATGTGGCCCCGCCGTGAGAGTGTGTGTGTATGTGTGTGTGTGTTGCTGTGACTCAGTCCTGGCAGGGGTCCAGTGTCAGAAGACAAGGGCTAAATGTCATATGCAGGTGGCAGGCTGTGATAATGGCTGCTGCTTGCGACTACGCAATCCGCCCGACTTCTCCTTATATCCCAGACACATTTGTTGAGATACGTCCACTAATGCACTTGCAACTGCCAGACCTGAGAAGACAGGATGACAAAGAGAGTGTTTCTGAAAATTATTGTAATGGTCTTGGTAGCTGAAAGCATAAAAATGTTTAACATTCGGTGTGGAGCTCAAAGCACCGGTGCATAGACCCACCTGATTGTCCTGGAGGAGGGATGCCCCCTGGGCCCCGGGGTAGTCTAACAAAGATGGAGAGCACTGCGGCCTTATTCCCAAAACAGGGCTCCAAAGCTATGGGCTTAGGGACAGACTACAGGAAAGGAAAGAGACAGAAAAGGTGACTATAAATACATCTGAAGTCAGAAGTTTACAAACACTTCGGTTGAAGTCATTAAGACAATTTTTTTAACCCATCCTCAGATTGAATATTATCAAACTATAATTTTGGCAAGTCATTTAGGACATCTACTTTGTGAAAAGTCAAAAATGTAGACCTCTTATTCAGACAAACATACAAAGCTCTGTCGAGACAGCACAGATGACCTTTAAATATTCAAAAATCAGTGATACCATATCTTCTTATTCCAGAGTGCTAGTACATTAGACATAAAATATGAGACATGATTAATGATTAAGAAATAAAACCAATTTGTAGTGACTGAACAAAAGGAGCCATGATTAGAGAGACAAAAATGGGGTAGTCTAACAAAGATGGAGAGCACTGCGGCCTTATTCCCAAAACAGGGCTCCAAAGCAATGGGCTTAGGGACAGACTACAGGAAAGGAAAGAGACAGAATAAGTTACTATGACACAAGTAATTTTTGTTTACAGATATATTGTTTCACTTATAATTGAATATATCACAATACCATTGGGTCAGAAGTTTATGTACATTAAGTTAACTGTGCCTTTAAGCAGCTTGGAAAATTCCAGAAAAAGATGTCAAGCCTTGAGTCAATTAGCTTCTGATAGGAGGTGTACTTGTGGATGTATTTAAGGCCTACCTTCAAATTAAGTGCCTCTTTGCTTGACATCATGGGTAAATCAAAAGAAATCAGCCAAGACCTCAGAAAAAAAAAATTGTGGACCTCCACAAGTCTGGTTCACCCTTGGGAGCAATTTCCAAACACCTGAAGGTACTACGATCATCTGTACAAACAATAGCACGCAAGTATAAAAACCATGGGACCATGCAGCCATCATACCGCTCAGGAAGGAGACGCATTCTGGCTCCTAGAGATAAATGTAATTTGGTGTGAAAAGTGCAAATCAATCCCAAAACAACAGCAAATTACCTTGTGAATATGCTATAGGAAACAGGTAGACAAGTATCTATATCCACAGTAAAACTAGTCCTATATCAGTATAACTAAGTATTTATTATCCACAGTAAAACAAGTCCTATATTGACATAACCTGAAAGGCTGCTCAGCAAGGAAAAAACACTGCTCCAAAACTGCCACAAAAAAGCCAGACTACAGTTTGTAAGCGCACATGGCGACAAAGATCGTACTTTTTGAGAAATGTCCTCTGGTCTGATAAAACAATAACTGAACACCATCCAAACCGTGAAACATGGGGGTGGCAGTATTATGTTGTGGGGGTGCTGTACTGCAGGAGGGACTGGTGCACTTCACAAAGTAGATGGCATCATAAAGAAGGAAAATTATGTGGATATATTGAAGCAAAATCCCAAGACATCGGCCAGGAAGTTAAAGCTTGGTCGCAAATGGGTCTTCCAGATGGACAAGACCCCAAGCATACCTTCACAGTTATGGCAATATGGCTTAAGGACAACAAAGACAAGTAATTAGAGTGGCCATCAAAAAGATCTCAATCCAATAGAAAATTTGTTGGCAGAACTGAAAAAGCATGTGCGAGCAAGGAGGCCTACAAACCTGACTCCGTTACACCAGTTCTGTCTGGAGGAATGGGCTAAAATTCCAGCAACTTCTTGTGAGATGCTTGTGGAAGGCTACCCAAAATATTTGACCCAAGTTAAACAATTTAAAGGCAATGCACCAAATTCTAATAAAGTGTATGTAAACTTCTGACCCACAGGAATATGATGAAAGAAATAAAAGCTGAAATAAATAAATAATTCTCTCTACTATTATTCTGACATTTCACATTCGTAAAATAAAGTAGCGATCCTAACTGACCTAAGACAAAGGCAATGTTTTCTACGATTAAATGACAGAGCTTAAATGTATTTGGCTAAGGTGTATGTAAACTTCTGACTTCAACTATATACAATGGGGGTTTAAAGTCTGAGCTCGCAAGTGAAAAGTTTAATATTAAAAGTAATATTAAAGAATCTCTAAGCATTTGGTACTGTACAGCAGGTCCCTCCCTTTTGCTTTAATGACAACATGCATTTGAGCTGCCATGGACATCACAAGTTCAATAGAATAGGTGTGCAAAAGAGCATAAGAAATAGGGCATCATTGTTTAATGCTTATAAAAAAACTTTATATCTAGGTTTAAATGAATATCAGACCCCACTTCACAAAAAATGTATTACTCAAAACACTAAACATAAAATGGATAGTTCAGAGTTCTGAATTACGTTTAGATGAGCCACATTTGAAGCTGATGTACACTCACCCATGACACTACTGAGATTCTGGGGTCTATAAAATTGCAGTTTTATCCTATTGCTTTCTTTTTATAAAATGATTCACGTTGTACCTTACACCACCACGCCTTAAACACATTTTATGGAACAAAATATCCATAATGAATTGGAAAATCAATACTGCTTAAATACATAACAGAACCAAGTATAAAAACTGTGATAGAGTAGATTAAAAATAAATAACCCTAAATAACTGAATACATACTTCTGGTGTGTGATAGTTTAATGACATGGCTCCAATTTCATATGCAAAAACATTACTGTGGTCAGTAAAATGATAGTAATAAATGGTAACACCATGGTCCTCTGATATATACTGATGGTTATGTATGATTGCCATTTACTATTTATGCCATTGCAACTTATTACCAAGAACATGTTATAACTTAGGCTGTAGTGATAAAATTTTACATTGTGATGACACTTTAAATACCAGTTAAGATATTTTTATTAATCTCTGTGTTCATATCATGTCAAACAGTTAAATAATGAAGAAGCAGGTCATTTTAATGAGCTCAACTCTGAGATCGCCGTTTCCTGGTGTGATTTCTTTTAAAGACACTCTCTCGTGCGTCTCTCTCGTGCATTTCCCACGGTCCGAATGCAAACTAGTTGTGAAATTGTGGTGTATCATGATATATTGAACTGTGACATGTATTGCTATATATTTTGTTTCATGAGGTAGTTGGTGGTACCTAGCCATAGTTATAACCAGTACCTGCTCGTGACCACCTACTGTATAGGTGGAACAGATCTTGCTCTCGTTTTTTTTTTTTTTTTTTTTACATTAATAAATTAGTTCAACACTTATTCAAACACAAACGCACCCTTAAAACATAATGTTGATTCTAATATTCTAAATAAGAATGCTTTATCTTAAAATGTTGACTTGTATTGATCAAAATCTAAATCAAATGCTATTTTTTAATGTTAAGCATTG
>JAVLUX010000021.1:27407440-27539940 GCA_032164185.1 Moxostoma hubbsi | reverse complement strand
GGGGTACAAACTGAATAATCGGTTAAAAGCTAATGATTAATCGTTGCAATAATTGCCGAATATTCAAATAATCGTTCTAAAAATTGTCAGATTAATGCATTGTATATTCACACCATATCTCCATCACAATATCTTTTGCATAAGAAAGATTGTTAGAGACTAGTTTTAGTTTGAGATGGCATAAGCGTGAGTAAATGAAGAGAGAATGATCATTTTCAGGTGAACTATTCCTTTTATTTCCATTATTTCTATTCCAGGCCTAAAAATAACTATTTTAAAGTTCCCCGATAGTTCCAGCTTTTCCATAACCGTGAAAACCCAGTGGGATGCTGTCTTAAAAGGTAGCATCTTAGGTAAACTGTATACACAGAGCCAGCTCACTCTATTTTGGAACACATACAGTGACTCAGCTCTCTCTGCTCATTCCCAACATTACCATATGCAGTGACTGCACTCCCTCTTAAACCCAACTCTGATGTCAACACACAAAAGGTCACGCTAACCTTCACGTTTCCACCAATCAGGTCTGGCGGCTCCTCATCCGTCTCCAAGGCGACGTTGATGGTGGCGAATGGTCGGCTGGCCATCTGATGCATTTCTCGCAGGAGTTGCTGTTGAAGTGAGGAGGAAGATTATCAACAGTGTTACATACACAAACATGCATCTGGCTCTGTGTGCACTGTTAAAACAAAAGATCAATATAAAAGATGACACGCTATGCTTGAAACGCTCTAACTTGAAAGAGATGTGAGCTGAATGTAAAAGAGAGAGGGCCAGACTGAAACACGCTTGTGAGCATATAAACACATGAAAGGACCTTTTAAGAGGAAGTCAAACAAGAGGGAACCGCATATCTTCACATGCTTTTAACTGTCAGAGACACAGAGAAAGATGCAGAGAACAGATCAAATACTTGTTTGTTTAACATAAATTATGCCACTTTTTGCTTATACCTCAGAAAACAACAAACAAACCATTAAATAAGGAGAGATAAAAAAGGTTGGAATGTCTGACAACTTCAAATATTATTGGGTTAGTTCAAAAATTATCCCATAATTTAACAAATTATGCCACTTTTTGCTTATACCTCAGAAAACAACAAACAAACCATTAAATAAGGAGAGATAAAAAGGTTGGAATGTCTGACAACTTCCAGTATTATTGGGTTAGTTCAAAAATTATCCCATAATTTACTCAACCTCAAGCAATCCTTGGTGTATATGACCTTCTTTTAGCCAAACACAACCTTAAATAATAGATTTATATATTTATAGAAGAGTAATATAAAACAAATATTGTGGCTCTTCCAAGTTTTATAATGGTAGTGAATAGTTTTTTAGATTTTGAAGCCCAAAAAAAGCACATCAATCCATCAAAAAAATTAATCCATATGGCTCCAGAGTTAATAAAGGCTTTTTTAAGTGAGTTTTTGTAAAAAAAAAAAAATAAAAAAATATCCATATTTAGAACTTCATAAACCATAATCACTGTCTTCTGGTAACGACCGTCCGTACGTACGTTCACGAGAGAGTCGAGTTATGGCGTATGACGTAGGTGTAGTGTAAGCTGCAGTGAGAATTATTTTTTTTTAAATCTTGTAAGATATACAGACAAACAGGAACCTTTTTATACCCCAAGGAGTAATGCATCTTAGCTGCTACAAACTGTAAAATTGGAAAAATATCTAAATGCCTGGATGCTAATGTGTTGATTAGGGCATCGATAAATTCATTTGAGGTATCATTATGTGTGTGTTCTTTTAAGCGTTAAAGAGTTTTTGAATGTCCCAAAGGGTCATGCTTTGCATATCAGTTCCTGATATTAGTGACGATGATAATATGGATCAGTATTTGTGTGTGAGAGAGAGAAAGTGACAGATAGAGAAAGTGATAAGAGCAAAACAAGTCTCTTCACAGCAAACCACTCAATTAGAAATACCCACTGGCTGACTGCAACCCATCTGTGGGCACCAAAGTCATTTAATCTGTGTGTGTATCTATCTGTCGATGTTTCAATGCTGAGCCCAACACACAACAGGAAGTCTTATAAAGAGAGAGAGAGAGAGAGAGAGAGAGAGAGAGAGAGAGAGAGAGAGAGAGAGAGAGAGAGAGAGAGAGCGCTCTAGGGTGAAGAGTAACTGTCACACACACATATCCACATGGTCACATCAAAGAGCATTTTTACTGATGTGTGCTGTAAACCACCATCAGGAATATACGGCATATCCAAAGAGACAGAGTAGAGAGGTTAAGATGGAGGAGCATGAAGAGATCTTTCAATCAACCTTCAGGAGAACAGCAGTGCTGAATCAGATTGCAAGGTGTGTAACCGTGCTGAACACTGATCTGAGAAGGCACAGAAGATACACTCATATCAGTCCTAATTTTTTTTTTCAGAATTGTCTATTAGGAAAGGAAAACATATATCAGCCCACAACCAAAAGAAATGAAGAAATGTACATTTTCATGAAGAAAAATTGTGATTTGTTTATGCCCCCCCACCCCTCCCCTAATTCCATGACTGTAATAGATTTTACTGAATAAGAAAAAAATTATAATATATCACATATAAATATAATACATTTATCCATTTATAGCAGTATTGTAGCATCTTAACAAGGCTCTAACAAGGACAGAAAGAGATGTGGAAGACCAGATGTACAACTAAACAAGAGGATAAGTACATCAGAGTCTCTAGTTTGAGAAATAGACACCTCACATGTCCTCAGCTGACAGCTTCATTGAATTCTACCCGCTCAACACCAGTTTCATGTACAACAGTAAAGACAAGACTCAGGGGTGCAGGACTTATGGGAAGAATTGCAAAGAAAGAGACACTTGGCAGAAAAAACAAAAAGAAAAGGTTAGGGTGGGGTGGGCAAAGAAACACAGAATGATTGTTTGAATATTTAATGTTCCAACTTTTTTTATGGTTTACAAAGGACGATGTTTACTTCTCAAGAGAAAATGGGAAAAACTGAATCTTTTAGGGGCCTCTGTGTGTATCTGCAAAACTATTAGTGAGGTATGTCTGAGTATGCACTTTGTTTTAGTGCGAGAGAGAGAGACTACAAGTTGGAGGAATGTGACTAAGAAAGCAAGGGAGCCACCCAACTAGAGATAAAGCTGGGTAACTGCGAGAGATTAATGCAGGAATATAATCCCCCAAATGAGCTGTAATCCAACTGCCTAATTATTCCCAAAAGCCCCTGGAGATTACAGATTAGCTGAATTAATATCACTGCCTTAACGCACACACGCACACACACAGAGAGAGAGAGAGAGAGAAAACTAAATTCAGAAATATTAATGTCTGAATGTATGTAGTTTTTTTTTTTTTTTCAATCAATCATTTTCTTGTTTAAAAAAAAAAAGTGTAAATGTATTTATTGATTGATTGGCATTTTCTTTATGTACCATATAATCATTATTTTGTTCATTGCTCATGTAATGTCAAATGCTTTGGCAATACTGCACAAGTCATGCCAATAAAGCTCATTTGAATTTGAGAGAGAGAGAGAGAGAGAGAGGAGAGAGAAAGAGAGAAAGATAGAGAGAGAAAGAGAAAGCCTCTGTCTGTAAATTGTTTCTTATGCCACAACTCACATCTACCTATTCCAAATGCAATATAATTTAGACACAATAATTCACAACAGATTTTTGATGTACAATTGATCTGAAACACTGCACTTGGCAAAATCTGATTCTGATTCACAAATTCACAGCTTGAAAATGTATTATCTGACTTTTGCACAGAAAGTGATGAGGAAATCTGTGGTCCCTTATGTTCTGTACCTTGTGATCAATAAATTTCAATGAATTTTCTAGTCGTTCAGCATCACTGTATAAAGTGAGTTTTTTTTTTAACACCTTGTCTACATGAGACATGAGTGGTATGGCTCAATAGCATGACAAAAACAACCACTTCCATTATACTCAATGATGTAACTTACACTGGATGTGTAAATCGCGTTGCGCCGACAGTAAACACCTATGTTGCGCAGCACGAGCTGCCGCTACTCATGCCAACAAGACAACTAAATGGTTTAGAATGTTTGATGTTCAATGAACAATATTTTTATTTTTTTTGCATTCAGTAATCTTGGTTAATTGTTTAGTTCACATTTTTTTAAAATAAATTTAGTTAAAGTTTAGTTAAATTGTTTGTTCACACACGGAATACAACCTTACTGACAAGTGTTGTCTAATTTTTTTTTTCTTCAAATTTGTTTTAGAGAATTGTTGAAATATTTTACAGCAAATCTGGTTAGTTTTTACTACTGTTGAATAAGGTCAACAATTCTAAAAAGTCTAGCAAAGTGTAAACCGGCAAAACAAAATTTGTTGCATCAAAGCAAAACGCAGTCATCACTGAGGGATATTGGAGGGGTTAGATAAGAGAAAATCAAAAAACTCTGCATGAACTATGACTTGAATGTTAAGAGGCATTTCTGTTCGATGGATGCGAGACAGCGTGCCCTAAAGAAAGAAGGCATGCCCACGTTACAACTTAAATCAATCTGAAGCAGCAGTTGCTCTTGATGGCCATAAGTGGAAAAGGAAAGTTGTACCAATGAGTCCCATTGGTATTTTCTCAAAGTGTTCTGCTATAATATCCTGATGCCTTCATGGTGACACAGGGATCTGTAAAGACTGAATTCGTTATAGCAATATTTTGATGCCAGGGCAGCACCATTTCTAGGAATCCAATTTTCTACTGCAACAGATTGTTAGGATTAGTTCACATGGACCATATGCTGAAATCAGCGTTTTTAGTGTCAAGTCATCTATTACACATAGGGGGCTGCAGTGTGTGTTGATCTTTGGGGCACACGCATGTCAGTTCTTTGCTCGAGAATGTGTATGTGTGTGAGAAAGCAAGAGAATATTACAGCAGAGGAATTGGACCTCCAACTGAAAGGTGTTCAGAGCATAACTAATGAACGTGGCTACTGCACAGGAGAGTATTCATCTGAACACACTCAAAACACACAAAGCTGAGTTCATACAAGCCAACATCCCTTCATCAAACGGGAGGAGGAGGCTGATTCAAGCTTCTACACTCAATCCTCCGAAGGAAGTGTGAAAGAGAGACAGATAAAAGAGAATAAGAGCAGAAAGAGAATAAAGAGGCCGGGCTGACAGAGTAAAAAAAACATGGCAGAGTGGACAAGACCCTTGTTCCTAGAGTTGGGCACCGAGAACCGGCTCTCTTTCAGAACCAGCTCCATTTTTTACAAATATTCATACTAAATCATTTTCATGATGTTCGGTTCCATTAACAACTCTTGAATACCTTCTTCCATCAATGCAGATGGAACACCAAACTAAAATACTCTGACAGTGTTTGCTGCACCATGGCAAAAGAAAGTTTTAACTCAGTTGTAAGCTGATTAAGCTAAATTAAATGTGATGACAGAAAAAGATGGGCGCCACAAAACAACGCAAAGACAATAAATAAAAAAACTTAGGGAGGGGTAATAGTGGGGGTTAAATGTTGTTTCTGTGAATATATTTTATACTTTTTAAATTGTATGAATTAATAAAACTGTTATATGCCTGCCTGCTGTATTCCATTCATTCATTAATGTTAGTGACAGTCCATCTGTGGATATTACAGTTTATGCTGTGCATTAATTATCTTGTTCACTGACTGAATGTTTTTACTACTAGTGTGATGAAACTTAATTTTGTGGGCATGTGAGGAGTTGCGTTTGACAGCAGTCTAGAATTTGTTAGAACAATAATGTTATGATGGACAAAATATCTAAACTGGTTGCATAATGCAATTTGTAAAGGCAAAATATTCTAATTTAGCAACTTTAAAACACTTCTACCATCTCTATGAATGATGTTTTCATCTGTTTTGGTGCAAGTGTGTTTGACCAGCTAATATCAGTTACGTATAAATGATGTACAGTATATAAGTCACTTCAGTAAGTCACAGAGCCTTTCAGATGACGACAAAAGCACAATATATAATCCAGAAAATATAGTAGATACATTCAGAACAGAAATATTTTTTAAGTACCATTTATTACAACAATCATTAAAACATACTAAAAAGTAGCATTGTTTTTGCTTTGTGTCGTTGAATACAGTATATTGTTATCATGAATTATTTTTCAAGACCTAAAAGTATGGATAAATGGAATTGCTAATTAACCAGATGTGGAACTGGAAACGGTCACTAAATTCCTGATGATTATCATGCCTACTTCTCTCTCCCACTTTTCCATCCATCTCTATCCTCATCTCTCCCTCTGTGAGATGACCAACTGAATTAGCAGGTTATCACTCCTAATACCAAGCCATAATCATGAGATATTTAATCATGCCACACTGAGTCACAAACTTACTAATTATAAACGGATATCAATTTAATGAATATGCTCATGTTCTCAAGCAGTGACGGAACAAAATCCAAGATGACTGCTTGGGGACATTTGCCTCAGAGGAGCTCTGATCATGTAATGCTTCTCTTAATGATCTCACACAGGCGAAACATAAAATGTGTCAAGATGGATAAAACATTAGTGCAGAGGTGAACTGTCTGAGAAGTGTTTTGACTACACTGACAACAGTCTAAATGAGGACGATCAAGCTCACAAAATGGACTGAACTGACAAATCAATTTGAAATTTTGGTATCCCAACATAAACCACAGCTAAATAAACCTTTAAAAAAACCTGATGCTCCAGCCGCTATACGTGTTATGAACCACGTAATATGATTTTGCGACAATGTAGCCACAGACATGTAATTTTCATGAGATCAGGCTGCAAAAGCTTTAAGTTAACAAGACAAATGTTGTCTCATCTACAGTCCCCTACTGCATGCTGTGAAGCAGTATATTGTGAATGTGAATTTGAGCACCAGCAAGGGTGTTGCTCCACTGAACATTGTGACACTTAGGCTATTATTTGGGACTCATTTAACTGCAACACAAGATTACAAGATCATGCAACAAAATTCAGCTGGTGTTTATCAACATCGCTACATGCCATTGTAATGTGCATTTTCCTTGATGTAAATTTTTTTTTATTATTATTATTAAAGAACATACATAAATACAAAAACATTAAAACAAAGACGGGTGTCTTTATAATTCTTACAAATCTAATAAAACTAGGGCAAAAAGATTTTTACAATGCATTCTGGTCATTTTAGTGACTGTTTAGTACAGTGGATTGATTTTGACAAAAGGGCAGCCCTATAAATTGCCGATTAATTGACCTGACTACTGAACTAGGTAGCTGATTGAGAAGCACCCAACAATCAACTTTAATAAAATCCTTAATGTATTGTTCCAAAACTGAAGGAATCATACATATCAAACATGGTATGATCATATCTGTCTGAAATTTGCAAAAGTTCAGAACTAGGCAATTTTGCAGATAAGTTTCAATAAGTGGTCTTTTTGGTCTGGGGAGGAAGTTTTGAGTTCCAAAATTCAAAGCATGTTTACCACTTTAAAACCACCAAAACAAACAAAATTACATTTATTAAAAATTTGGGACCTTGGAGAGAGTTGGTAAGACATGCATTAGAGTTGTTCTAAGACTCATGCACACACACAAATATATCAGATCACTTCATTTCACCGCACACACATAGAGAACATCGACAGCCATTCCCACTACGGCTAATTCACAAGCCAGTTTAATTCATGACTCATCAATAAAAGTGTGTTCGTGTATATGTGTGTGTGTGTGTATGTGTGTGTGTCACAAAGGACAAAGTTGACTGAAGAGAAGCTTACAGTTGTTGAAAATCTAAATCATATTATTCTGTGTGTGCATTTATTAGAAAAAGTCTGTTCAGGGTCATTGGGAAGAGAATTGCGTTAATTTCATAGGGCCATAAATGAACAGCATTTTTTTTTGTTTAAAGAAGACTGTAAAATGCTGCTAATACCAATTATTATCGTTTTTTTAACTATCACAGTTCTGTCAATTTTAAATGACTGTCTTCATTTACTGTTGCTGTTCCTGTGCCTACAAGAACTACTGCCTCAACATGACTTAAAACCAGTACCATCATCCAGAAATAAAAAATGTGATTCTGTCTCAAAAATCCATCATTCATTACCAGCAGCAGAGCCACAAGGTTTAGACAGCCATAAAGACATTATAAAACTGTTCAAAAGAACAATAATCAAAATGAAATATCATCAATAAAGAATAATGTTAATTTTATAGGGCCATAAATTAACATTAAATAATAAAGATGGCAGATTTTCAACTTATCGCCAAATTCAATATTAATGTCCTGCAGATCCCAATTCACCATACACACCACTAAATGCACAGGCACAGACTTCTTGTAAAATACTAACCAGGTTAGACTAAACAGAAATTTCAAAGGAATGCACTTTGAATGACGTACATTGGCAAGATTAAAGAAAATTATTGTCAGTCTGTTAACATCAGCTCATCTCTGCTGAGTGGCCCTCATTTGCATATTTTACAAATACAGAGGATAGCCCCTGAAAAACTGATAACCTGCATCTCTGCTTTTTGCATCTAAACACGCTCTACCCCCACAAGGCTTGTGATATTTACCTGGAAACTCTTGCAGAGTGTGCATAAACACACCTCACAGAGCACTTTGAGGAAAGGTCATTTCTGATTTGCAATTATAGTTTCAACATCAGAGTGACCCTGAGATGGTTTTCCAATCCTTCAAATGGGATGCAGGTCAACAAACACAGAATGTGCAAGTATACAAATCTTTTAAGACTTTATAGAAATCATTCATATTTTCTGAAATATATAAAAAAAGTGTGTATGTGTATATATATATATATATATATATATATATATATATATATATATATATATATATATATATATATATATATATATATACACACACACACCTAAAGGATTATTAGGAACACCATACTAATACTGTGTTTGACCCCCTTTCGCCTTCAGAACTGCCTTAATTCTACGTGGCATTGACTCAACAAGGTGCTGAAAGCATTCTTTAGAAATGTTGGCCCATATTGATAGGATAGCATCTTGCAGTTGATGGAGATTTGTGGTATGCACATCCAGGGCACGAAGCTCCCGTTCCACCACATCCCAAAGATGCTCTATTGGGTTGAGATCTGGTGACTGTGGGGGCCATTTCAGTACAGTGAACTCATTGTCATGTTCAAGAAACCCAATTTGAAATGATTCGAGCTTTGTGACATGGTGCATTATCCTGCTGGAAGCCATTAGAAGATGGGTACATGGTGGCCATAAAGGGATGGACATGGTCAGAAACAATGCTCAGGTAGGCCGTGGCATTTAAACGATGCCCAATTAGCACTAAGGGGCCTAAAGTGTGCCAAGAAAACATCCCCCACACCATTACACCACCACCACCAGCCTGCACAGTGGTAACAAGGCATGATGGATCCATGTTCTCATTCTGTTTACGCCAAATTCTGAATCTACCATCTGAATGTCTCAACAGAAATCGAGACTCATCAGACCAGGCAACATTTTTCCAGTCTTCAACTGTCCAATTTTGGTGAGCTCTTGCAAATTGTAGCCTCTTTTTCCTATTTGTAGTGGAGATGAGTGGTACCCGGTGGGGTCTTCTGCTGTTGTAGCCCATCCGCCTCAAGGTTGTGCGTGTTGTGGCTTCACAAATGCTTTGCTGCATACCTCGGTTGTAACGAGTGGTTATTTCAGTCAAAGTTGCTCTTCTATCAGCTTGAATCAGTCGGCCCATTCTCCTCTGACCTCTAGCATCAACAAGGCATTTTCGCCCACAGGACTGCCGCATACTGGATGTTTTTCCCTTTTCACACCATTCTTTGTAAACCCTAGAAATGGTTGTGCGTGAAAATCCCAGTAACTGAGCAGATTGTGAAATACTCAGACCGGCCCGTCTGGCACCAACAACCATGCCACGCTTTGATTAGATAATGAGAAATTGAACAGGTGTTCCTAATAATCCTTTAGGTGTGTGTGTGTGTGTGTATGTGTATGTATGTATGTATGTATGTATGTATGTATGTATGTATGTATGTATATATATATATATATATATATATATATATAAATAAATAAATAAAAGTATACTAAAATATTCAAGTTTAGTACAAAACCTATTAAAAACCTATTAAAAAGTGTATAATGGAAAATAAAGCTAAATGATGTGGGAACCGAGAGTAGTTTAATCTGGAGAATTGCTGGGATGATGGTGTTGAAAGCCGAACTGACAGCCACAAAAAGGATTCTTGCATATGTCCCTTGTCGGTCCAGATGTTGCAGGATATGATGCAATCCCCATGTTGACTGCATCAACAACAGACCTCTTTGCTCGATAAGCAAATTGAAGGGGATCTAGAAAGGGTCAAGTGATGTCCCTTCAGGTGGGCCAACACCAGACTCTCAAATTATTTCATGACCACAGATGTCATGGCGACGGTCTGTAGTCATTAAGTCCTGTGCTTTTGGGTTTCTTTGGGACAGGAATGATGATTGAGCATTTGAAGCAGCATGGGACTTTACAGTGCTACAGTGATTTATTGAAGATCAATGTGAAGATGGAGGGCCAGCTGGTAAGCACAGGATTTTAGACAAGTGGGTGAAACGAGTCTGGGCCCTGTGCTTTCATTGATATTTTTTTTTAGGAAGACACGGCACACTTCTTCTTCACAGATCTTAAGTGCACGCAGGTTGAGTAGCAGGACAGGTGTTACAGGAGGTGTTGGTGTTTGTGTGAAGTGAAGGTCAGAGCAGGTGTGGGGTTGTAAGATTGGGCCTTTCAAATCTACAGTAGAACACATTCAATTCATCAGCCAGTTATTGGTTCCCTACATTGTTGAGGGCAGGAGTCCTGTAGTTAGTAAATTGTTTCAGGCCACTCCACACTGTAAAAGGGTCGTTAGCTGAAGACTTGATTTTCAGCTTATCAGAATAGTTTCTTTTAGCCACCCAGATTTCCTTATTCAGTGTGTTCCTGGCTTGATTGTAGACTTTATCCCCACTTCTGTACGCATCCTCTTTGGCCTGACAAAGCTGCCGGTGTTCGCTGTAATACCACGGTTTGTCATTGTTGTATGTTAAATAAGTCCTAGTAGGGATGCACAAATCCTCACTGAATCTGATATAAGATGTGTCACAGTGTCTGTGAGCTCATCTGTGTCTGCAGCCTCAAGAACACTCCAATCAGTGCAGTCAAAGCAGGCTTGTAATTCCAGCTGTGCTTCATTGGTCCACTTCTTTACAGTCTTTACTACAGGTTTAGCTGATTTTAGTTTCTGCCTGTATGTTGGAAGATGAACCGAACAGTGGTCAGAGAGTCCTAAAACTGCTCTAGGGACAGAGTGATATACGTCCTTTTATTGTTGTGTAGCAATAATCCAGTATATTGCCATCTCTGGTTGGGCATGTAATGTGCTGTTTTTATTTGGGCAGTTCACGTGTGAGGTTTGCTTTGTTAAAATCTCCAAGAATAATAATAACTAAGTCCAGGTATTTTTGTTCGGTGTCTGTGATTTGATCAGCCAGCTGTTGCAACGCTGTTCATGCACGCATGTGGAGGAATATAAACACACACACAAGAATAAACTAAGAAAATTCCTGCGGTGAGTAGAAAGGCTTCGAGTTAAAGAGTGCTTCCAAATTAGGACAGCACATCTTCTCTAACGTTGTTACATCTGTACACTAACTTTCATTTATGTAAAAGCATGTTCCACTGCCTCTCTTTTTCCCCGTTAAATCCACGATGCAATCCGATCTGAACAGCTGAAAGCCCAGCAGATATAATGCGTTGTCCGGAATGGCTTCATTCAGCCAGGTTTCTGTGAAGCACAAGGAAGCAGAGGTTGAAAAGTCCTTGTTTGTATGGGTCAGGAGATGTAGTTTGTCCATTTGTTAGGAAGAGAGCGGAAAATTGCTGGATTAATACTTGGCAGGGAGCCAAGACCAGCATGCCAGCTCGCTTCCCTCACTTGCGTCTCTTGAACAGCACAGCTGCTCCTCTGAATAAATGTCCAGCAAACCATCCGGATAGTCAAAAACTGGGATTGTCTGGTATTTGCTGCCGAATGTTCAGCAGTTCGCCCATGGGTGAAACTGATTGGAAAAAGATTACTAAAACACAGGACAAACAAACAAAAACAACAAAAGAATTGGAGCGCTCCACACCGAGGCTGTCATCTGTTTTTTTTATATATTTTATATGTTTTTTATATATTTTAATTAAGTTGAATTATTCTTAAATTTCTTAATTTAAATGAATCCAAGTCAATTTGAGACCCCTTGAAGTGTGCTGAGGCCTGGTTGAGAACCACTGATATAGAGTGCAGCCCTCAATATCATATTAGACCGGACCCATATGAAAATGTTATACAAGAATCTTATAAGACGGATATCATCACTGCCAACATGTTCTGCTATGTATCTAAAGAAAATACTGTAGGTTACATATTTAAGTTACATAGGATAGGTAAAATATGTTCTGTAGGTTGTATTCTACAAGAGTGCTCATCTTCATGATTCAAAACTTGTTAAACATAATTATAGGGCACACTGCAGGTACAACATATCTCATTCATTTAACCTGTCCATAAGAGATCAAAGTTATTTGTGAACTCTGTCTCCCTTAATACAGCTTCAAGGAAACCACAAAAGATGAGTGTTAGGCATTTGGGATTTTAGGAGCCATTAAGTCCATTAAGCCACCATCAGGCCTTGACTTAAAAACTTTGTTCTGCGTTTCACTGGAAGAATTCTATATAATTATTGAGATTCATCATTCACATCACCAAGTTACTTTGTGTGTATTTGGAGGGAAATGGAAGACCATTTTCTGTTTGCTGGGTTATGTAAGCCCTAAATTAGCCCTCTATATTTGGTTGCCATGGAGATGATCATTAGTAAAGGTCATGAAGTGAAGCTAATGGGTCAGAAGGGTGCAAAAGTTTTACTTTCAGCACTGGGATAGAAGCCGATGTGTATGTATGCATGTGAATTTGTGTTTGATTGTTGTGTGACAGAGAAGGCGTCAAGTGTTACTACTTTTTATTGGACAAGAGCACTTCACTATGCCAGATTGTAAAAGAGGATCTTTTAAAGGACACTCAAATTAGCCATTATAAACACCCCTGTGTGACCTAAATTGGTCTCTTGAAACCTTTCAAAATCAAACCTCTTGAAGTATCTGTAAGGCCATAAAATTATGGCTGATATTGCTCAATGACATCGCTTTAAAAAAATAAAACCGACCAACATGTGACGTAAACAACCAGCTGATCTCTGACAAAACAAATTGTTAAAAGTACATTTCAGGTACATTTAAAGTTGTTAGTTGACCCAAAACTTAACTGGGAATCGATTTCAACCAATTCAAACCCACTGGTGTAACAATTTCCATAAAGTGTGAAAAACATTTGCACCATTCAATGATCTTTCTGACTGTGATAGGATGATAGCGACACGACCAGTTAATAGGCCAATAATTGTCTACTTTAAGAATGTCAGCCAGGCCTTCTGTTCCAAAATCAAAAGACAACCTTTTAACTCTCCAAATTCGATAATATATGTATTGTTTTCAAATGCTTTCCTAATGCAATTTGCATCACTTGACAGTCTCGCTATTAAGTAATTAATTGACATCGGCATTGGACATTAAAACCCCATATCACCTGTGGAAAACTTCACAGATAAATAACAAGTCTGATTGCCAACTTATGGAGATTCTAGTGTGACATTAAAAGGGTTAGTTCAAAGTAGGGTAGACCATCATGTGGCTCGGGAGGTCTTTCAAACTTGCAGAGACAATGACTGTGACTTGCTAACAAGGAGGGAGATTCTGCAGTACTGACCTCTCTTCGACGTGATGCCCAGCAGCTCTGTTTGATCTTCCATACAACTGCTGCCACCAGAAGCAAGGACAGGAAACAACTACACACAGATTGAACAGGAAAAGGAAATGAAGAGAACAATTTTTTAGTTTTATGGAATGTCCCATGCCAAAGTCATATCTCAAGCACAAACATGAGGCTGATCATGTTTAATGGATTACAGGTAGCTCCACATCAGACGGTGTGCTAAAGATCAGGAATGTCTGCACCCTCATAATAACAGGCCCAATCATAATGAATGCAGCTCTTGAGAATATGAGACCTCTGCTGTATGTATGTGTGATCATCAAAAATGAGTAGGTCCACTCTTATCCTTAACAATGCAGGTGTGTGCAGAGCTGAAATACACTCTTTGGGTCTTGGGAATACTTCATAGACACACTAAGGCTATGAAGAGTGCAATTCATCATGGCTGAGTCGACATAACTAATGATAAGGAACCCTGGCCAACCTGATTCATGGGTGGGTGTATGCATCTAACCTGTGTGTGTGTGTGCGCGCACACAAGTATATGCATCATATGTGTGTCTTAAGTATACAGCATGACCGGATCGGAGTGTCCGATTTTATCATCCTCTTGCTATTTCTGAATAAATAGTAGCTATAACAAGCCACATGGTGTATTTTTTTTTTACTGTGGCTGTGAGGGAATGTGTGTGTGTATGACAAAGTGAAAAAGATTAGGCGAGAGAGAAAGACTGTGTGCATTCTCTATATATGGTCTACGCCACCTGCTTCCTGAATCAATAACATATAACAGCAGGTCTTCAAGAGGTGAATTAGAGCTTAGACATAACACACCCCAAAACCCCTCACACAAGCTCACCCCAATAAACCACAAACGCTCACTACCTCCAAACATTTACACAATTTACATTTCCAATAAGAGCATCTATGACATCAAAAGTTGATCGTAAGATACTTAAGACACCATAACATGGTTTTAGGAAAGCGGTTTTCTTTCCTGAGTCAACATATTTCCTATTAAAGAGTTTTAGGGGAACGCATCAAAGGGCCCGTCCTTTAAAAAAAATTAAAATAAAAAAAGTCAATAGACTTTAGTTTGTTACAGCCATAAACAATGATTTGCTACGTAGTAGCTGGTTGCAGGTGGTATTAGGGGGAGAAACCTTCGCATTCTAGAGAGCATTTGATTGAACAAAAATCAGTGTAGTGCACTATGCGTCATTAATATTTTTGGCACGTTTTATCAGAAGAGAAATGCTGTAGATTTAAATGCTGCTAAATATTCTGCTAAAAAGGTTCATTTTGTCAACTTTTAGGAGAACACTAGCATAAATATGACATCAAAGCTAATAGACACGAATTAAAAGCCACTAAAATTTTTGTTTTCATGGAGTCTTTAGTGATTAATTCATATGCTTGTAAATCAAACTGTGTTATTACACGTTTACTTTTGGCTATTACACAAGCAAACCATCTTACCTGAAGAATGTGACAAAGAACTGAACCAAATCCATGAAGTTACTGTGTTGAGAGAAAGCAATCTGAAAGAAAGAGAAACAGGTATTTTAACTAGAGAGAATAAAATGAACATGCTTGTGTGTGTGTGTCTTTTGTCTCTGTCTAAATAGGACATGGAAGCAAATGTTTCATTTCTAATTGTATCAATACTGCCATCTGCTGATACTCGCTCTCGCTCTCTCTACATTCAATTAAAAACAAGCAATTCTACAATTTGAGACTTTCCATCCCAAAGCAAATCTAATTATCACAAGCAATCACATTATTATTGGCACACCTACAATACGCTAATATACTGGATTTCCAATAACTAGGAACAGAAAGCAAGACGAAAGGGGTGAGAAAGTGAGATGGGGCTGTCGGTTTAAGGTAAAGGAAATGTTGCTCTTTGCGTAAAGCAACATTTCACACGTGTAATTTTGAAGCGAGTTAGCACCGTTTTAAAACCCTTGGTTTTAAAGCCCTGCTTCAGAGCAAATTTAACACCGCTTTTGCAGTGCTACAGTGAGAAACAATGTTGTGCTAGAATGTAATGGTGAGTTGTTCAGAAAAATCCAACCAATGCTAAACTGCCTCAGTGCTTACCCATTAAATATTTAAACTAATTTTGTGCAGCACTTGCGCAGAGCATAAACGTTTAAAGTGTCATTTAGTTTCAGCATCACAGGGTTTTTTTTGTTAAAAAAGTTGAAATGTATGGCCAAACACTCCACTGCGCTTTTGGTCTTTGATTATCATTTTTGTAGTATGTTACAGAAAACAATAAAAGCAGACTTAAGTAGCTGCATTTCCATAGGTGTGTGGTTGTTGCGAGCTGGAATTGTCACATAAGTATTAACATCATACATTTGTAGATAAGAGCATTGACCTGAGGTTTACAAATGTGTGTATTCTCAAACTCAAACAGTGTTTTAAAAGTACAAACAGTGGAACCAAATAACCCAGGATCATGTTAAAATGACACAGGGTTAACAATTTCAAGCGTGAAATATAATTGCAAGCAGCGATGACGGGCCCAAGCAAAACTGGTACATTTCCACCTGGTGGCTTTCGGAAAATAATGTAAGGTGGACACATGCATTTGGAATTTAACATTATTCTAAAACAATTTGAAGAAATATGGATAAGAGTACTATTTTAAAGTCTGTTGCAAGAGCCACACTTCCTGCTGCCAGGTGGTGGTGATATGACACTGAACCAAAATAGTAAAATCCATGTAATTAGCCCCAAGACTATGCATACATCTCACTAAATCACACAATGCGCACAGAAGATATGAGACACTTCCCGTTTCCCATTTTTTTAATGTTAATTTATCACGTCGCTATGGCAACACCGTTTGATACATTAAAAATCTGTTCACAATTCAGCATTGTCAATGTCTTGGCATGATATCACCCACATTTGGTACCTGTATCATGAATACCCTAGAACTATTTCAAATTCCAACGCATGCATTTTTCAAACAATCCAAAATGGCCAACTTCCTGTTGGGCAGAGCTTATCACTTTCACCGCGAAAGTTGTCCGGATTGATGAGATCTATATGTCCAAAGTTTGGTGACTGTAGCTCAAAAGGGACCAACTTGTCCCTCTTCTAGGTGGTGCTACAGAGCCCCCTCTACATGCCCATGTATGAACTTTCGCCAAGCCCTAATAGCGACAATTCTGACACGTGTGCAAAATCTCATTTTCTCTTCAAAGTTTTTGAGCATGTTAAGTGCGCCAAAAGCCCCCGAAACCTTTAGGGCTTGGTCCGTAATAATAATAATTAGAAGAACAATAGGGCCTTCGCATTTCAGTGCTTGGGCCCTAATTATAATAATAATCATAATCCTTTGAAGAAAAATAGGGCCTCTGCATTTTCAGTGCTTAGGCCCTAAATATAATACATTCTCAAGGTCTCAGCATTTATGCTGCAGCAACTACAGCCAAAAGCTTCAAACATTTGCATCACTTCCTGTCCTTCCTTTTTAGGGATGCATAGCCTTGAAACTATCTACCATAATGGGGAAAGAGGACATATTTCCACAATCCTGTCAGTGTCTCTCCATCTTTCACCTGCTTTCAAACAAGCTCATGCATCCCTCTCTTTTCCTTCAGGCATTTCCAAAAGCACAGGATCTTCACTGTGGGAGGCAGGGAGAGGGAGAGAGAAGGCCAGACGTCCACAGTGTGGAGGGTAAATTCACACAGAGCTCTTATTGAGCAGATGCTGTGTGCTGATACAGCCTCTCTCACATAGCAAAACCCCCATGTTCTATCACACACTCACACACACACACACACACACACACACACACACACACACACATAAATGACTTATCCTTGTCAATCACACCTCTCACATGGGCATTCATGCTGTATCTGTGACAGAAAAGAATATATGTATATAGCTGATGTTAGTCACATTTCAGGAGATAATGATTTGATGTGAAAAACCTAACCCAACACAGAACTATTTAGTTTGCAGGAAATCTGATGGAACAAGTGAAAGCTGTAATTAGTGTGTAAAAGGTCCCAAGTTTTTATTGATTTTTTTTTAACTTACAACTCAATTTCTAGTGAAATGTTTTTTATATATTTGCTTTGATATGTCAAAAGCTCACCTGATTATTAGACAATCAGGCGATCATAAGACAAGACACGGTGCCATAGAAGGGCCATCAGAAACCAGCAACCTTACGAGAGGCCTTCATACGCTAATCACCTGTGAATTAATTGACTTTCAGGGCAGTGAGGCATCAAGGCAGCTGTCTCAGCTTTCAGACGAGGCCACTGTTCCAATAAACAGATAGTCCCTAAACACACACCATTGGCTGAACCACATGTTTGCTAAAACAGAGCATGTTTTGAAAGTGCCAGTGTTTACAAAAACTCAACCTATGAATAGTTTAATAATTGTTGTCTCCCCACATTAAACTGTGTTCTTAATTTCACCATTAAAATGACTTGTACTCAGTGTAAGATATGTTTAACAAAGTCAACAAAAAAACAACGAAAACTCCTACTATATCCCCGTTTACCACTCACACACAAATACACTTTCATTCCACTGTCCAAAAACTACACAAGCTGGGAGACTCTGACAACAGGCAAAAAGAAAATGAGGACGAAACAGATGTCTAGGAGACAGAGTAAAACTGTCCTAAACTTTCTGATCTATCATATTCCTCTTAGGCTCTTTCCACTGTCTGTTTTAGTTTCTAACTCAAACGAGCCATGTGTTTCAACTTAACATTCCTTCTAACACTCTCAGACTCTAGTCTGCCATGTTTACAGAGAAGGTTTATAAAGCTGCGTTTGTCTACAGCCCAAACTCTACTCGATCTCTTCTAAACTCCTGACAACAGTTCCTCTGTGCTCCACAGATCGACCCCTCTCACCCACACACAAGTGCAGATCCAAACAAAAGTTCTGTTGGACAATACGTGGCATCCAAATGTGAGAAAGAGAAGGTGAACGAGATAGAATAAACATTACCTGCCTGAAATTCACCCTTTCTCCATGAGAATGTGCTCTAGAATAGTGTACAGACAATCAGACACACACTCTGAGTTCAGCGTCCTAGCACAGGGTTAGTTAGCTCTCCAACAGCAAAGGAAGAGAGGAGGGGAAAGGAAATGAGGAGGAGAGGAGAAGTGGGAGGGAAAGGAAAACTGTGCTAAATCATTTCCAGACAAGACAGCAAAGGCCAAAAAAAAAAAAGAATTTTTTTTTTATATATATATATATATATATATATATATATATATATATATATATATATATATATATATATACACACACACACACACACACACACCAAAAAATAAATTAAAAGAATAAAATTCTCACAAGATTCACATTTGCTGCTACTGAGGTTAAGGTACGGGTAGGTTTAGTGTTAGGAGTAAGGTTAACGGTGTAACTACAAATGTAAATGGTCACACTTTATATATATATATATAGATGTCTTTAAATACTATGTACTAACATTAAAATACATGCAATACAATATTTACTATGTAGCTACATGTTGTTTTGTAAAATGCTACCAAGATTCACGTTTGCTGCTACGGGGTTAGAGTTAATAATAAAACAATAAAGCAGCAACATTTGTTTTATTTGCATATTTCAGTTCCATTTGACGTTTATAAATTGCCAGATTAAATACATATGGAATACATTCTGCCTAACATTATTAACATGCCATCAATAATACAATATTTTTGTATGTTTATGCAGCTCATGCATTTTCAGTACCAGTTTTTCAACCAGTTTGCTTTGCGAACCCTTGGCAAACATGAGGAGGGCATTATCGGATTGACAGAATGACAGGGTAATAAGCCAATCAGAGCATTTCCTCCCCTCACATGACTTTTCACCAGTATTTCTTGGTTACCCCCGACACGAAATCTGAAATCAGAGTGATTTACACAACCTTTAATCTCATATTTTGTAATATTTGATTTGTTTTATTATTCTTTTTTAACAATTTTTATGAGGTGGCACAGGCTCCTCTGAGAAAAAAAACACCCACTATTTATTAGGACAAGTTATTATTTTCAAGATAAAGCAATTTCAGCATTTTCCATGACATTCCCATGACATGTAAAACTACATTGCAAAATTCCAGGTTTTCTAGGACATGTGGGAACCCTTTTACATGATTTTCACAGACAACTGTGATATTTGCTCTGTGAAAAATATGTTTGAAAACACAGTCGCTACAGCTTCTCACGTTGTTTTTGAGCAACCAGCCATGTCAATTAGTCAAGACACTTGCATTCTCTTCCATTCCGTTGTGCTCCCGTATAGCAATTTTTGAAGGCAAGAATGCATCTTATGCGAGCACGCTTTAAGAAATATGTCTGATCAAATTAACCTGAAACCAGCCTAATTACACAGGGCTTTCTTTAGTCAGAAATATGTTGTTTGCACATTCCTTGTATGGGCACACAAACCAACTCGCCTGAATTTTGACAGGCCAGGTGAAGTTGCTGACATAGACGAAGAAGGTAATGTTGGGGTTGCCACGAAAATCAAACTTCTCATTGGAGAAACTATCCTTGAACTCCTTTATGTTACTCCGGGAGACAATAGGGACTTCCTCACCAGCAGTCCCAGCTGCTCAGAGACAAACAACAGCAGGGTGACAGGAAGGAATGACAGATGCTGCTCATGTAGGATAACAATGTTAACAATATATGCTTAGCATGTGTCAGGGATTCATACCTGCAAAGTTGGTTGCCCATGTGATGTTAAGGTTAAAGTTTTTAGAGGCATTGATGAACATGTCCAGGTCTCGATTTTGCTGCAAAGACAAAGATTTTATAATGTTTAAATACATTCAACATATTTTCTCCAAAAGTCAATGCAGTGGAAAAAAAAGCATGCAGATTCAGTCTAGCCTATTAATTTATTTATTGAAAATGATTGGTACTGGTCTAAATATTGGAAGCAGAAAATATAAAGGCATATGTTTTTCTGTTCAAACAGTATACTCTTTCTATGCCAGGTTACAAAAAAATCTGAAACAGTTAACCATCTTTTCTATTATAGCTGAAATCACAGTAACACCCCACCTATTCCGGAAGTGTTCATTGATGTTGCGTGACGTGACGCAATGGTTTGAGGCAGTCTATACTCAAAGTGTTGCAGTGAACATTCGAAATGACACGCAGACAGCATGGACCAATCAGCTTTGAGCTCGAGATGACTTCATCAACGGTTAAATAGATGAAAATCCAGTATATCATTTATTTTCAATGGAAGTCCACAGGTATAAACATTCACTTATTATAGAATGTATATACACATGTGGTTAGAAACAAACATTTTAATTAGTAGACCAGAGAACAAAAAACATCACAAGCTAACTTAAATGTAACAGTCATTAATGAAATAGATAACATATCAAATTAATGGCAGAAGAATTTACACGTATGGTATTTGGAAAGTAAAATTATTTTATATCAGACGGACAGGATAATAAAGTGGCTGGAGTACCTCTGCAGGGCATTTGAAATGGAACAGGGTAGCAATTTACTGTCAGCACTACGCCACGTGAAGTGCCGCTATGGACGCTTCCAGTGTAGACATTGATAATAATGGAAAGATATGCTTCTGACATGACACGTCACTTGTGTCCAGTGTAGATAGGATGTAAGCATGTACAATTCTAGACTGATTTACTACTACTTAATGTGAACAACAATAATTGTTTTAAAAACAAAAACAAAAAGTTTAGATTTCTAATATATCACATCAATTATGAGCCACAACATAAAAATACTTATTGGTTATCAGTTTTAGTCAAAATGTCTATATCGTCATCAATGTCAGTCAAAATGTCTATATCATCCTCAATGTCAGTCAAAATGTCTATATCGTCCTCAATGTCAGTCAAAATGTCTATATCGTCCTCAATGTCAGTCAAAATGACTATATCGTCCTCAATGTCAGTCAAAATGTCTATATCGTCCTCATTGTCAGTCAAAATGACTATATCGTCATCAATGTCAGTCAAAATGTCTATATCGTCATCAATGTCAGTCAAAATGTCTATATTTTCATCAATGTCAGTCAAAATGTCTATATCGTCATCAATGTCAGTCAAAATGACTATATCGTCATCAATGTCAGTCAAAATGACTATATCATCATCAATGTGGGCCAAAATGTCTAAATTATCATCAATGTCAGCCAAAATGTCTATATCATCAATGTCAGTCAAAATGTCTATATCATCATCAATGTCAGCCAAAATGTCCATATCATCACCAATGTCAGTCAAAATGCCTACATCATCATCAAGAAATCATTGACAAGTCCATGGTCCTGATCGTACATATATTCATCATGCAGTTTTTCCTCTATTCAGAGATTCTCACTCGAGACTGTTGAACAGTGTCGGATGAATTTACCTGAAACTTCAGCGATAACAATAACATCAGACATCTAACTTTATGTAACACTACCATGTCAATCAGTTTAGAAGCAGTGTGATCATATCAAGATAGGCCAGGTTTACAAAGCTATAATCCATGTTTTATTAAGGGCCTGTTTATTGCCACTGTAAAACTCGAGGAAAAAATATGTCTTGTCAACGTGACACACCTCATCAGGATTTGCCACAAAGTTGATGGCAGTGTAGTAGCGGTCGTCCTCTTGAGACAAACTGAAGGTAAACTGGTAATCTATCAGCAGAGTGTCTGTATGTGAGAGAAAGACAAACAGAGACAGTCGCATATAGGAGAGAAAACGAGAAAATAATAAGAAGTCTTACTCTGAGAAGCTAAAATGTGGATATTTTCAAAGATTGATAGGCACACACACACACACACACACACACACACACACCTGTCAGGCTCAATCAGGTAAGGAGAAAATGAGCAGTTCAGAAAATAACTAAATGACTCAACTGACCACAATATGAACAGTCATCAGCTGCTGCAATGACATACTCACAATAACAAGTTCCCTTCAGAGGGTTGCCCTGGTAACGATTTTCTACCTCACACCTGAGAGATAGGCAAAAAAAAAAAAGACAAGAGTGTGAAAATGAGAAAGAAAATGGCTTGATATCAAGATACGCAAAGTATCATCCTTGACAAAATACTTCATTTGACAAATATAGTGAAGGCCGACATCAAAAGAAAGACAAAATTAGTGTTTTTGAGTATGTGTGTTTTTATGTACTCACTGATGGCAGCGGTCTCCTTTGATGCCCTTGGTGGTACAATAGCATTTGCCGTTGTTAGAATTGCACTTGCTGGCATGGCCATTGCATTTACAAGCTGTGAATGACCAACATACACATATAATTAAAAAAAATTTTCATCAAAAATGTTTAATTCTGTCATACACATGTTGTTTTAAATAAAAAGACAAAAGAAGCCATTAGGCAGAATGTTATAGACTGACAACCTCAATCACCATTCACTTTCAAGTACATGAGGATGAGTAAATAACAAGAATTAAAAAAAATTTGGGTGAACTAACTAACTTTAGTTTTTTCACTCAAAAGAGTGAACTGTATTTGGGCATGAGGTTGTGTTTAAACTTACGTTGACAGCTTCCTCCATTTGTGGGATCACCATAATATCCAGAGATGCAGCTCTCACACTGATTGCCCATGGTGAGGTCCTCGCATCTCTCACAGACACTCTCATTGACACACGCACTGTGCCCGTTACACTGGCACGCTAAACCAGAGAGAAAAAGCAATTCAAAGGGAAGCAATTCAACAGAACAATTATATGACTGTAAAACTATAATAATAAAAAAACAACATGAGTTTTTAAAGACAAACACCAATATATTCATCTACAAACAGGGCGATATGGTAAAAACATTGCAAATTTTTTTTTTTTTTGATTTTACAGCCTTCTGGTGATATTTAACAAATACCTTGATATGTGTGTATTTGTTTTAAAAATTACCTCTAAAAAAATGTTTTATAATTCAACCCTAGTTACAAATCACCTACATTTTATATTTGGCCTCCATATATATTTTGTCAAAGATGTGATTTGTTGTAAATACCTCATTAGAACATTAGAAAATACATTTACCAACATTTGATTAATATTCATCAATTAAATCATTAATTAATTCCATAAACACTTCATGTAAAAAAAACCTCATGTAAAGCAAATTCTTATTACCTGGGCATTGGATGAAGGACCAGTTGTAATTGCTCTCAAGTGGACACAAGCTCACATTCAGCATTGGCTGAGGGGCTAGAATGAGGGATGGGCCTGATGAGGACGGGGCGTGGAACAGTGTCTGGACTGGTCCACGGTAAGAGCCTTCTATACACTGGCCCCGACCTGTATTACTGGGATCAGTACACCATCCACAGCCAGGCTGGTCCAAACACTGAGTACACGTCTTATAGCCAGAACAATTCTCCGCTTAAAAAAAACAAGACAAAAAAAAGTTGTTTTGTTTTTTAAATGGGGACATTGACTACTTTGTAATGTTTTGAAATAAAACCAATAAAATTATTACAGACTAAACATAGGCCTACCAAATAAGAATTGTTTAGAATTGTAAACAACCATTTTGCTTTATTCAATAATCGTTTTTTCAAATTATATTGTTACAAATGTCCCCAAAGCAGATTTTGAAAGATTTATTTCACTTTTGGGGACAATTGTGTCCCCAAACTGCAGCTATATACAAACACACATTTATCAGGAAGTTTGCGCAGCTCAATAATCTCATCTCAAGTGAACTCTTGCCAGTTGTGTGGCACTATTTAGTACATTTTATGTGATTTTTTATTTTTTTGCCAGTGGGAAATGATGTGAAATTATAGGCTGTCCATTACAAGACTCTAAGTAGAAGATATACTGATGTTCAGTCTTTGAGTTACGAAGAAGCAGGACTGACAGGCATGAGAGAATGACATACGTGGGCAGCTGTTCATGGTGTACCACTCCATACACTGGCCATAAGGGAAGGATGCCACATAGGCATTCGAGTCCACACACTGCCTCATGTTACTACACCACATGCACTCTGAACTCCCACTGGTGCACTCACTACAGGTAGAGCGCAGGGCACAGGGTGTCCGACACTGCTTTACACTGTGGTTAGCTGGAGAGACAGAGAGAGAGAGAGACAGAGACAGAGAGAGAGACAAAGAATAAGCATGAGAGATTAGAGAGGTGATATGAAAGCAGTGGTCAAATAATGGGTTTGAAATGGCTAATACTGTATAATATACTGTATAAACATTGTCTTAATTATAACTGGTTAATTATTTAAGAAATTATTTTTTAAAAAAAGTAAACTTTTTGTTACACAAAACAAGCTATTGACAGTAAATAAAATTAATATAATGCACTTATTTTACACAATATTTACTAAAAATTCACAAAAATGTGTATTAATCACTCAAAACGGACAAAACTTCAACCACATCTGGAAATGGTGCAATCGGTCAATTCATCTTTTTGACAGATATATTGGTCTATCACAATATGAATGATAATGTACACGTTGCAGTGCGCTTCATACAGAGTGTGTGTATTTTTCTTACTTGGTCGTTCACATAGACTTCCATTGACAGAGTTTACACAGGTCGCCGCCTTCAGGCCATTGAAGGTAGGTTCAGCAAGGTACCCACAGAAGCCAGCGTCGCTGGGCTCACCCGGCAACCACTGTAGTGTGGAGTTAGTAAAGGGGGACATGTCCTCCCAGCACCAGTACGAGACATTGATCTTCCTCAGACCCACCCATGGAGTCACCCCTAATTCCAACTGTAGCAAACATGGGTGCGCAGGTACGCAAACACAAACACACACTTAATTTCCAAACACTTTTTCATGAATAGAACTTTTAGTAATACATACTGTTCCACAGCATCTTCACAAAAAAATCTAATTACTGAGCAAGCCAAATGTGACAATGGCATGAAAAAACAGATACTTAAAATGAAAATTCGGTCATCATTTACTCATAGAATGTTCAGCCATGGTTTACTTTCATTTAATCTTTTTTCCACACAATAAAAGGTAATGGTGACAGTGTCTAACATTTGCTTAACAACTAATTTTGTGTTCCATGGGTGAACTATCCCTTTAAGAAAACCTTTGTAAATAATGACTATAAGTTTGGTAAGATCCAAACTCACCTGCAATGATCTGTTATGAATCTCTTTGAGGACAAACTGGACTTTCTTCTGAGTGGTGAGGGAAGCTAGCACAGCTTGGTGATTGCGACATGCCAGTTTAGCATTGTCATATGTATCGTTGGCTGTGATAAGCTTAAGACACGAATTCCCCACGAGATGCCAACTCTCACCGCAGATATTCCCTAAAAAACAAAAACAGTACAGAACCATTGGATCATCTTGGGGAAATTGTTTACACAATTTGGGTGTATCCCTCACAAAAAGACATGTTAGGCAGAACGTAAGCCTCAGTCACCATTCACTTTAGTCTTCAAAAAAGATTAATGGTGATTGAAGCAAAACGCAATGAAAGTGAATTGTGACTTAGGCCAACATTCTGGAAATACTTTGTGTTCCACGGAATAAAGTCATACCGGTTTGGAAAAACATGAGGGTGTACATTTTTGGTGAACTTTCTCATTAATTTAGTTGTGTAGCTACTTTTATTTAGTTACTCTCCAACAACTTAGTCATTACCTGGTAGGGCGATGCACTCTTGATTTCTTGCCTCCCACTGGCAGTTCTGATCTGTGGCACAACTTTTACAGCTGGTCCTCTTATTGCACACAGAAGAAGGGTTATCCTTTGGACACGCCTCATAATCCAGTATCGACCCCTGCTGGCAGGGAGAGAGATTATATACAGGTACATCAGAGCAAAGTCCTTTGATTCAAAATTCATAGATGTCTGTAAAGGTGCACTTGTACTTCAACACCTGACTCTATTAAATGGCTTTCAGTCATGGAATATTTGATGGTCAGTCTTACTCGGGGATCTGTGCAGTTGACATGGACAGACGCGCAGACCGCACTGCACCACTGGCAGCTGTTAGTGTTGGCTGTACAGCTATAGCAGTCTAAATATTGCTCACATTTTTCACCATCAACATCTTGAACAAACAAAAACACATTGCACATAAGCCTTTAGATCAAAATAGTTTAACTCATGAGAAACATAAAAAGAGTGTCCAAATTTAGACTGGTAGTGAATGAATTATTCCCTAATGCCCACATCCGGGCAATAGACACCAACAACTGAAGAAATAACAAGTAATAAATCTGCACATGAAAAATCAGATGTCCTATGTTAATAGTTGTAACTCAAATGTTGTTTTGAAAATGAATCCCTTCCAAATAGTGCTTAAGTGACAGAGAAAGCAGATGTCCTCATTTTCCACTTTACTTACACATTCTGGGATTGCAGTTGCTTCTCAAGCTCTCTGTGTCATAGGGTGCCGCTGCCTCCCTGGACACACAGGTAGAGGTAGTGGAGTTCCACACACAATTGACACCAGGCACGGACTTCACACAGTCCAGCTGCTCAGAGAATGCAGCGCAGCTCGCAGGAGTGAACTGCAGCACATCACTGAGCATCAGGCTGTTAAAGCCTCCATACACGTACATCACCCTGAAACACACACACACACACACACACACACAGAGAAAGAGATTAACCTCTCAGATCTTTGAAGGAATGAGAGAGGAGAGAAAGAGGTGGGAAGACGGTGGAGCACTGAAGGACAGGTAGGAAGGGTAAGAAGGGTGAAGAGTAGGGATGGGCCATCATAAAAGGTAAAACCCTTTCAGAAATGTCTAATCTTTAAATTTATCCACTGTACCACACCACCCATTCCATAGCTATACACAATTAAACAGATGTCTTTGCATTATTGCATAGTGCCTTGCATTGTTGTTGTTTTAGTTACTAGCCACAAGTGTTGCCATTGCGTTTTTGAGATGTTGTGTAATGTTAAAAACAATCCAATAGACCAATGCCCCCGCTGTGTTCTTTCTAGATGTTTCTGAAGTCATGAATTCATCTTATGCAAATGTCCACTAAGGAACACGTTCAATCGGGTTCGGGTCAACTTGAAATCAATAATTGTACAGAACTTCAAGAACTTTTAGCCAGAGTTCAGGCAATTCACCAAAAAGTCGATTCTGAAAATATGTAGTTTTGCTCATCCTTAGTAAGGAGGGGTGAGAATGAGGAGGAACATAAAGACAATGTTGGGTAGAGTGGTGAACAGAGGGACTGAATCATTCAAACAAAAGCGGTGTTCTGCCTCCCCACAAAAAAGTCAGCATTGAACTGACAACACCAGGATTAATGGGCAAGAATCCAGCTAATATTAAAATCTCACAACAGGAGGTCTGAGTTTTGTGTGGATAAGTGTGATAAAGTGGGACTACTTTTCTTTGAGGAAGAACTTCTGTTTATGCTATGTACTGATGTATGGTTACTCATGTCATTCCTGGGTGGAATTTTCTCCATGTAAAACACTGCTTTACAGATAGAAACAGCACGTCTCTTCCTGGTATTCTTGTGCAAAACTGACATTTTCTTCTGTGAGATTTTTCAATTACTCTCATTGTATTACTCCATGATTTACATAGTCATGAAACGAGTTGAAAGATTGGATATTTAGCATATTATTGAATGTTTAATCCGGTATGGATGTTTTAACACATAAAAACATTGAGATACCCATTGTGAAACACAGCTGAGTGGCCAAAGCGGTTGACGTCATGATGAAGATCTGGATTGGGCAGCAGAGTCCACTCATCACAAGCTAGAAAAGAGAGAAAAAGAGAGTAAATTTTACTCGTCTCAGACACATCCATCACAATTCACCATCTAATCTCAGTTCGTAAGAGGAGCTTAATACGAACTTCTTCGTCCATTTTCTGAGCTGAACCTTGATATTAAATCATCTCTTTCCTACACATCAAATAAAAAGAATTAGTGGCCAATTCAACAGGAGTAAGAGAACCATGAAGAGAAATGATTGCTATTAATGCACCATGTGTGACAATTCGCTGCCCTCTACTGGCAAACTTTGACAAATAAAATTCTGCATCCTGGTGTGTGACAATATAATTGAGTTCAGCTCGTAAAGACAGAGCAATTACCCTCAGGGCAGAGACAGACCTGCACTTAATTACAGATTACTGCAGGACTACTCTGTCTCTCAGAGGAGAAAGTATTTTGAAAAGGACAAAAGAAGGAAATTTGCAGGAGTGGTACTGTATACACATATATCCCATGCAGAGTCAGCTATAAGTAAGCCATTCTTAGGTTGATTTCCCTAAAAACACTGTGGCTCAAAGCCTTGTTCTATTTGAGCATTCCCGATAAGCCCAACAGAACAACATTGGCTGAGGACTGTCTGTTCGAACGTTCGGTAACTCGGCTTGAAAACAGTCAATATTTTTAGATTTGCAATTCTGTTTAGTGACACCAACTACAAACCACCTTCAAAGAAAAGCTAAAATCTCCTCAAAGATGCTCTGTCCACCCACAGATCAAATTCACACTCTCATGCTCAAGTGCTGCTTTAACCAAGTGCTTGTAGTGATCTATTCTGACACCAGAGCATCCCTCATTATCTAAATGAAAAGCAATACCAGCAGACAGGAATGTCTCAGATTCCTGGAGATTACAAAACTCAAATGTGTCAGTCATAGATAATGACTTTAAAATCACTCATCTTTCTCCAATTGCACCCCAGCTGAGTGTATTTCTATCTCTAATGGCTTGATGGTATGCACACAGAAATCTAACTAAGTTACTTCTTTTTTTAAAAATAAAATTTGTATTAGTATTTTTAACAATGTCCAAAGCAAGTACACATTGCTTAAAGACCATAAAAGGAAAGGAAAAAAAAGAAAATTATATGCAATATGTTAATTATAACACTATGCTAGAGAAAAATAAAGTATAAAGTATTATATATATATATATATATATATATATATATATATATATATATATATATATATACACACACACACACACACACACACGTTTATTTTCCCATCTCAAAAAGATGCTGTATAGCAAAAAGAACATTTATCTCAGCTTGTGGCATCATTAAGTCGCTTAGTAATGTCCTAGTGCGCTTTAAATTGGTCAGTATATCTTCCGATTTCAAAATATAAAACTGTCTTTGCGGATTGGACATTTTCTTATCTAGTTCAAGCTGTTTAGCTATTTTATCCTTGTTCTTTTTGCTTACATAAGAAATTATTATGCCTCTGATATAAGCTTTGTAGGCCTCCCATATCACCTTAGGATCCATTTCATTTGAGCCATTAGAGAGAAAATAGATGCCGGTTTGGTATTCAACAAACTGGTCATCCATCAGATGATAAGGGTTCAATTTCCTTCTGATCGAGGGCCTTCTGAAGTGCAGAGAAGGTGTATAGAGATAGTAACCGGGGCATGGTCAGAGAGTGATGGGACCAATATAAGCTTGGTTGACCAAATATATAATCAATATAAATCTATAATCAATGCAAGTGGTTTGATAGAGATGTGAGACGTAAACTCTTTAGAAGTGAGATTGTGGAACCTCCAAATGTCAAGAAGATTCTGTTCATAACAAGCATTAAATATTAAACTGGAGACTTGTGTGGCAAATAGTTGCTAATATGGGGAGCTGGGGAGCTCAGCAAGTATTGACGCTGACTACCACACCTGGAGTCACAAGTTTGACTCCAGCCAGGTCTCCTAAGCAATCAAATTGCCCAGGTTGCTAGGGAGGGTAGAGTCACATGGGGTTACCTCCTTGTGGTAGCGTTAGTGGTTCTCACTCTCAATAGGGCATGTGGCAAGTTGTGCGTGGATCGTGGAGTAGCATGAGTCTCCACATGCTGGGAGTCTCTGCTATGTCATGCTCAACGAGCCACGTGATAAGATGCGTCTCAGAAGTGGAGGCAACTGAGACTTCCGCCACCCAGAATGAGGCGCGTAACCATAACTTATCCATAACTTCTTATAATCCACACAGAACTGGACAATCATTCTTAGGTACCAGAACTACCGGGCTGGCCAAATCGCTGTGGGATTCTTATATTATACCCATATCGAGCATAGCCTTTAATTCTTCCCATACTACCTGCTTTTTGTGTTCGGGTAACCGGTAGGGACAACTGCATACCACTACCTCAGGGGATATCTCGATGTGGTGTTTTATGAGATAAGTGCGGCCGGGGGAGATATTCTTATGCAACCTGGCAACCTCTGTACATTGTGATGGTGAGAGGTGGTCTCCACAAGGGTGAACTGATTGGCTTTTAGACTCACCTCCGGACCGAGCTCCTCCCTCAACAGAACTACCATCGAAAAGGATACAGGGACCACCTCTCTCCATGGTTTTAGTAGGTTGAGGTTGTACATTTGATGAGCCCCACCCCTACCGTATGCACTACCTCATGGTCGACTTCCCCAACTCGTCGTGTGACCCCTTGCCACTTCGCAAACAATTTCAAGCTTGATTTGGGCAGTAATACAAGTACTTTATCTCCCGGTGAAAATACCCATGGCTGAGCTCCCCTGTTTTACAGCTGGGACTGACGTTCATGAGCCTGTAGCAAATTCTCCTGGGATAATCACCCAAGTGTGTGGAGTTTTGTTCTCAGGTCAAGAACGTATTGAATTTCATTGTGAAGATTCCTCCTCCCAATTTTCCTCCATGATATTTAACATGCCATGGGGCTTACTCCCATATATCAATTCAAAAGGAGGAAAACCCTGTTGAGGCTTGCGGGACCTAACTGTTAAGGCAAATAACTGGGGTTTGAGCCACTTATCCCAATTCTGAGCATCTTTGTGCACAAATTTATGAAATTCATGTTAAGGTCTTAATAAATCGTTCAACCAAGCCATGCATTTGTGGATGGTACACGCTTGTCCAAATCGATTTAATACCCAATAATTCATACAGCTTGTGTAGCATATGTGAGATGAAATTAGTGCCCTGATCAGTGAGGATTTTTTTAGGAATCCCCACTCGGGACATTATTCTGAAGAGTGCCTCCGCAACACTACGTGCAGAGATGTTGTGGAGAGGCACTGATTCCGGATATCGCGTTGCATAATCCACCAGGATTAACGCTAAGCGATGTCCACGTGTCATCTATTCTAATGGCCTGACGAGGTCAATGCCAAATCGCACAAAAGGAGCCTCGATCAATGGAACAGGGAGCAAATGTGCTTTTGGAGCAGCCGGTGGATTCACCAGCAGACATTCACAGCATGCCGCACACCACATGCGAACATCCCTGTGAATGCCCAGCCAACAGAAGTGGGCGATGAGACGGCTTAGAGTTTCCTCCAAATGACCGGCCATCAGATTATAAGGAGCCACCTGGAATAACATTTCCTGACAGCTCTTTGGTACCAACAACTGGGTTGCATTTTCCTCTGTGTGAGTGTCCTGTGTCACTCTATACAACCAATCTTTTATAATTGAAAAATATGGATGAGTGCGCGATGTCCAGCTGAAGATGTTGCCCATCAATCACTTGGTCAAAACACGTGTTTCAGGGTTTAGTCTCGCTACTGCTCTAGAGGGAAAAACTCTACTGGGAATTCCCTAAGGGTGAGGGAGGATAACGTTCCCAGCATCAGCCTCACACAGATCAGATGTAGAAGGCTCAGGCCATGCATATCCAGCCAGAGTGTCGCACATCCCACACTGATTCAATAATAAATGAAAAAGCCAAGTAGTTCCCAAAATTAGCTGATGGGTGAGGCTGCACCATGACCTGGGTTTCCCTGGTCAGCAGCGTTCGAAGATGTACCAGTCATTGTTCCTGCGGCCATCTCAGGGCTTTGAGCATGTGCTCAAAGGCCTCGAGGTAGGCCTCCAGTTCATCTTAATGGTCCATCTTCATGAGCAGCATGTAAGGGTTCGCTCCTGCCGGAACACCTCAAACCGCTGCTGCTGCTCCACACACGTACATGGGCTTGGTGGATGCTGGCAAGGGATCTGACCAAATCTCTAGCAGCAATGACACCATGGCAGTGTATCCTTCTCCCCTTTTACCCACGGTTTCGGCACCAGTGCAAAAACAGCTCATTGACCACACATGAGCTAAATCCAAGTGTACCATCGCTATCAGGTTTCCCACTCTTTTCAAAGCACTATTTTCCAGGACATTTTATGCGCCCAACAATGTAATATATAAGCAAAATCATATGTCCACATTCATTTTGAAGCACTAATCACTTGCAGATTATTTATACAATTAAATCAGAAACTATTTTAGCTTAATTTTCACATTAGGACATATCACAATTTTAATTTGATTAATTGTACATTCAAACATTAATTTTGATCAAAAATCATCATATTCCATGACATTCTGTGTTTTATTGCTACTGCCATTTTACGACTAGATTCTGTTTTTTCCACATACTACATGAGGTAATCGTGGTATAAGTATGCTCCGATCATTGAATTATTGAAAATTCACATCCCAAGGTATCAAGGTCAAATTACCATGTTACCAACCCAGTGTGAATTGATAATAATAATAAAAATAAAAAATAAAAAAATCAAGGTCCAACGGTCATTTTTGTTTAAAGTTTATAAACCACAGGGATGCAAACTCATAAGGGAAGAAAAAGTTAAGACAATTACTGATCAACGGACATGTTTTCCAGGGTTATTTTTTTTAAAGAATAGTCTAAAAGCACCAATATAAGCTGTTTTTTTTTTAATCTAATTTATCTCATCCCCTTTTTTCACAAATTGGAATGCCCATTTCCCACTACTTTGTAGGTCCTTGTGGTGGCATGGTTACTAACCTCAATCTGGGTGGAGGAGGACATGTCTCAGTTGTCTTCACTTCAGAGACAGTCAATCCATGCATTTTATCACGTGGCTCGTTGTGCATGACACCGTTGAGACTCACAGCACGGGAGGCTCATGCTACTCTCCGCAATCCAAGCACAATTTACCATGCACCCCTTTGAGAGAACCACTAATTGTGATCACGAGGAGGTTACCCTATGTGACTCTACCCTCCCTAGCATCAGGGTCAATTTGGTTGCTTAGGAGACCTGGCTGGAGTCACTCAGTATGCCCTGGATACGTACTCGTGACTCCAGGGGTGGTAGTCAGCGTGAAAACTCACAGAGCTAACCAGGCTCCACAACTTAAGACGTTTTATTATAGCAACGTATCTGCACAAATATGAAAAATTAGCTGCAATAAAGTGTTTTTTAATGTGATTTGCTTCTGTTTCACAAATTAGTTTAGTTTATTGACCACTTCTGTAGATGAGTGTCTTATGTGCTTCGAATGGGTCACGGAATCATTTTGAGATGTTCACGACCAAAATCTGCCAAGACAATTTATTGTATTTTAAAGCATTATAAGAAAAAATGCAGATCTATAATTTCTGTTCATTTTGTGAACTGGCAAACAATTTATTAATTAATTAATGTCTATTTCATCCAAAATGACAACAATAGTAGTCTAATAATATGAATGAGTTTCAATAACGTCCTTACCTTCTCTTTTATTAAAATTTGCATGTCAAATCTACTGAATTCAGTAGAATGCTTAAGCATTATAAGAACAAGGCTAATGTTCTTAGATGTGTAATCGTTATTAGACGTGTAATCGTTTTTCTCTTTTCAAGTGTCTATAATAATTGTTTGTCGTGATTTTTATTCCCAGTCTCCACAGTTTTTAATCAAATTACTGTGTAATTTAACAATTTTACTTACAAAAAACTGAAGATAAATATGCATTACAATGTCATTCGTCCTACCAGCCCATTTAAAATATTATCCATTCCATTTATGATAATATTTAACCAAAAACTGTGCCCTTCATGGCAATCTCCCTTTCAATCCAATGGGGAGTTCTGCACAGCTTGTCAGAGAGAGCAACGTAACTGGGGGGGGGGGGGGGGGGGGGGGGGGTTTGAAGTTAAGTGAAGAGTCAATTAATTATGATTTTTTTTTTTGTGTGGATTTTTTCTCCTTTTTCTCCATTTTCTCCCAATTTGGCTTCTCCCAATGTGCTTTTATTTTTTAAATCCTCATGGTCATGTAGTGATTAGCCTCAATCTCGGTGGCGGAGGATGAATCCCAGCTGCCTCCGAGTCCGAGACCGTCAACCTGCGCATCTGATCACATAAGATCTTATCACATAGCGTGTGTGAGGGCTTCACGCCATCCACCGCGGCATCCACGCTCAACTCACCATGTGCCCCACCGAGAACGAACCACATTATAGTGACCACGAGGAAGCTACCCCATGTGACTCTACCCTCCCAAGCAACCAGGACAATTTGGTTGCTTAGGAGACCTGGCAGGAGTAACTCAGCATGCCCTGGGATTCGAACTAGAGAACTCAAAGGGTGGTAGCCAGCATCTTTTACCACTGAGCTACCCAGGCCCCCAATTAATTAATTAATTAATTGTGTAATCGTTATTAGACACAATTAATTAATGAGGCATTAAGTGATGTCGTTCTGTAACCATAAACAACCAAAAGCTTGACAACACCCCTTAAAAACAAATTCTATACTTATCCGAGACACGCCCCACTCTGTATTTTCGCATAACTCCATAATTCTTGGTCGATCATAAGTAAAAATAAAGTAATCCTGCCCACTGTAACTGCACAAATATATCTACAGTGATATGACCGGTACAGCCAAATCTATATGATTTGCAACATCATACTGGCCTACAGACAAGTATAGAATATTTGTGGCTTGAATATTCATGTCAAAAGTGTTAGCACTCACCAAGGTTGTATGCTATGAAGTCAGAGGAGAAGCACTTTGCTCCGTGGCTCATTGAGGTGTCGTTATGCGTGTTCCCCCCAAACACCAGCATGCTACCACCAACCAACACTGATGTGTGGAGGTAACGGAAAAAACCACTGTCCCTCAGAATCGACCTACAGGAGCATCAGTGACATCATTGGCAGGAGGCCCAGAAAAAACACAGGACAAGAGACTGTGTTCAGAACAGCATATTGGCATATTACACAAACTGTTTCTTCAGTATGAAACATAGTGTATACTGTCTGTTTGCATGGAACATTTAGATGACCTACAAGATAACAAGTCTTTCTTTTGTGATAAATGTGTATAAACAGGTCTGTGGTCATCATTACTTGGAGATGTTTCCTTTTGTTCTACAATATAAATTAAGCTTAGTCGTACTTCAAAGGTGAATTTTTAAATTGTTGTGTGCTTTAAAAACCCAGCTGTACTAAATAACAATAACCAATAATCTACAGTAAGTGATAATAAAATGTGTTGCTTACTATCAGGGTTTGGAGGGTTACTTATTAAATGTATTCCATTACAGAAATGTTTTAATACATTTGATTCAGTTGTTGAAGCCCTACTCATTGTAGAAAGACTTGGCAGTCTGATCTATAAAATAAGCTTATATTCCATTCGGAGCATAGCCTCAGTGTTTACAAAACAATATGGCTAAAGATTATCCTCTTAACCCATCATTAAGCTGTTAACCTAAAATAGATATTTAAAAGCAAATTATAAAGCAAAAGCATAAAATCTGAAAAGTTAAAAAGCAATCAGAGTTAAATGAAATTTCAACGCACCACATTCTCTTGTCCACACTATAGCGGTACAGGTCACCGGCCAGGCCATATTTGTTGGCATTGAATGCCTTGTAGCCTCCGTGGATGTAGACAGAGTGAGTAAGAGGGTCATATACACTGCTGTGCCCATAGCCACCCTGAACCAACGCCCCACGGGTCTCTAAAACACTCCACGTGTTCTTCACTACAAAGGAAAGAATGAAAAGTCTAGGATGAGACAAACAGTAGTTCTTCTAATAATGTTTCTAAATAGAAATAGATGTCGCTCTTTCACTACACTAGAGGGCAGTGGAGTTCAGAACACCATAAGATTGAACAGTGTTCTTCATAAATGGCATCAGAAAAGTGGGGGGGGGTAAGATTTCACATTTTTTACGTTTTTATTTTATTATTCTACTTTTTAAATTTAGCAGAAAAGCATATAATAGGCTATTTAATGGCCATTGTGAAAACAAGCCAATGCTATTGGGACACATTGTCACAAAAGGTTTACGTTCGTTAAACAAACACTATGTTTTTTCCTGGGCAAAAACTGTGAATTTTCTTTTTTTTATGCAGGACTTAAATAAAGCCTGAGAAATATATTTACTAGAAGAAAAAGTGTGAAACCTAGCCCCACTTTTCTCTCCATATGAGTCAAATAGACAGTATATGAATTTGTCGTACTGACCGATGTTGTACTGTTGCACTTGGCTGATGTATCCATACAGAGGGCAATGTCCGAAGACAATCAGTATGACTGGTTCTGATCCGTCGGGCTGCAGATGTACAGTGTGTGCAGAATGGCCCACGACAGCATACTGTTCTTTAGCATGTGGATTCAGCAGAACCCATGACTGGTTCATTGTGTGGAACACCCACAGTTCTGATGTTACATTACCCGTGGAGTCAATCTTCCCTCCGTACATGTAGATTTTGTCCTAACATAAGCAAATGCATAAAAAGTCATGTTCAAGTAAGATGACAGATCATATAAAATATGTTATATGGGGAAGATTTGCATTATCCATGTAATTTCAATTAATGATGTCATGAAAACTGTAGGCACAATGATTATAATGCACTATAAAAAAGAAAATTGTTTAAAATAATTCAACATGTCACACTGCTGGTATTAAAGGTGCACCCGGCAATTTTTTCCTCATTAAAAAGTATTATTAAAAAAATAAATTGATTGTCATTTTGAAACAAATATGTATAAAATCATGAGCACTCACATGAGATTAAGACCCCAGTCATGCCCTTATAAAAGGTGTTTTATTCTACATGGAGAAGGTCCCCTCATGTGGGCACCATGTTAGAATCACATGATCAGCCAAATATTACTCCCTTAATCTCAGTAACTGTTCTGTAAATGGACATTTTCACTCATGTATTAAATTAAGCATTGCTGACCGTGAACTGTGAAGTTCTACATTGGCACTGTTAACTTAAAACTGTTGCATTTGAATGATGATGCATCCACGGCCCTAGGTGTCAGTATTAAGTCCAAGTTGACACACAACAAAATTACTGAGTGCACCGTTACGATATTTTGACACACTGTTTCAACAGTTAGACTCCCACGTGTTAGCATCCACACAATGAGAAAACCTTTAACTTATTTTATATTGTTAATTTATTAATGGTGAAAATCACTATTATGGAGGTCAGTTGTTCCACAGAAACATTACAAATTTAACTAGGAGTAAGTGAAACTCTCCTTGTTAACTTGATAGAAGTCTTACTTTTGTAGGGGTCATGAATAGCAAACATTTCAAGGATATGGGATCGACCATTTAGAATGGGATTTTGCAAGTCACTCCACACAGAACTCAATAATTGGTGATAATATTTTATAGACTTTGCACAGAAATGTTTAGGGAAATATGTAGATTCATGACCAGTCATTTTTGCCCCTAATTATTTAATGCCAACATACATACTAATATCCACATTTTGAAATTATTCTGTTTTTTTATTCTATGAGGATAGTAACAATGGTGGAAAATCTAAAAACAATTTCTATGCTGTTTGCTGATCAGCCATATTCAAATTTCAGACAAAAAAAGGCCTTTTTATGAGAACAGTAAAGTTACATGTTATGTCAACTGTCCAAATACGGTGTGCTAACACATGAACACTATTCAGCTAAACACAAGATACACTCCAAATGTAAACATCCATTAGAAGGCAAAACAAGATCCCTGGTTTACTGAAGAAATAAAGATAATATAAAAGTGGAACACTATTAAACAACCCACTCATTCATAAACACAAACCTCATGCAGGGCAAGAGAATGACCATAGCGTCCAGTTACAGTGTTGATGGACCTGTTTAATGACATCCATCTTTGAGAGGAGATGTTAAACCTGAGAGAGTCAGAGACACAAACACACATAGAGAGTAAGAGAAACTGAAACTGTCAGCCAATAAAGTTATCACGATACAGTGTGTGTGTGTACTTACGCAGACACCATCTGGTAGTGTGTGTAGTTGAACACATGTCCACCTATCACCCACATCACGTCTTTATGCACCACAGCCTTGTGGGAAGCCCGTGCAAGGCCATTCCCGCTGTTGTCTTCACGTGTCCAGAACGAGACATTTGCTGGTACGGTTATTGAACAATCCAGGCCTAAAATACAAACACATTAAAAAAAATATGCGCGGTCACTTTGCCATTCAAGGCATCTAATTTTATTAAACATGCAGTTTTTGACATGCAAATCAAAAAAACATAAAATGTGCATTGCAATGCTCTCGTCTAGCCTGTGTTTGGGTCCAGAGTTTTAAAAAAATGGTGCATCACCTCTGATAATTATACACATGAACTAAGAGCCAGTGCCATTTTGCCAACGAGGCATTTTTGAATCTGGATGTGAATGCAGACTTGACAAGCCTAGGGATGCACCGAATACCTGGATCAGCATCAGCTCCAATACTGACGTTTTTAAATGGATTGGGAATCGGTCCGACGAGACCGATCCAAATCAAATACTGTGTGTTAGTCATGTTCATGACATAAAAGAATCATAAAAACACAAAGTAGTTCATATGACTTGTGCATTTTATTCAAAGCCACTTGAAGACATGCGATATCTCTGTGAATCACAAAAGGCTGTGTTTAATAAGTAAATATATAAAATGTACACGCAGCTCCAGCACGTTATTGAATGGTGCTGCTCTGTTTACACACTCGCGGCTATTTGTAGCCTTCACGCGGTGTGCAATATTTGAGCGCTACTCACGAACGACATCTCAGATGTAGATGCTCAATAGTTCGGTTCACTTATAATATGCATTTAGAATGGCTCTGGAAGAGCATTTTATCAGAATTTGAATAAGAAGTGAATTAAACTACTGTGAACTTGCCTACAAACAGACATACAAGACTTCCTGGAGAGTTAAAATAAAAGCGTGAGGGTTTAAAATTGAAATGTGTCACAGAGAGACTCACGGAGGCAGATATATGAACTCAGTAGCAGGGTTATTGAACAGATGATTGAAACAGTGATGTAAACATTGTGAGTAAATCCAGTTGAGTAGAGTGGCAAACAGCAGGTGAGTAATATCCAGACAGAGTATAGACATGAATGAACAGATAACTCACAACAGTCTTATGATACTCGCAGGCAATAATGAAGACACAGGTATATTTGACATAGTTGAAAGGTGTGGAGTCTCAGAGATACTATCGATGAGAACAGACAGAGTGTGTGTGTGATATCGGGGTAAAAAGTAATAATGATAATAAAAGAAAAGAAAACACAGGGCTGTTAAAAACTAAAAAAAAACAAAAAAAAACAAAAACAGGAAATCAGTGAGGAACTGGAATGAGTCAGCTTTGTGTGTGGCTTAACCTGTTAGTCACAGCTGAGTGAATGAACACTTCGAGATCTGAAGCGAGAATGAGCTCAGACATAAGAGACCTAAACCTTCACAGCTCAGTGGATGGCAGTGCTCTTTCCAAAACTCGGGTTTAGTTGTTGCCTAAAAGCAGCCTAACATAAACTATCATGATGACCACTAAAATACCATATTTACTATACACTTATTGCTATTCCAATTAACACTGATGTACATCTTGGATTTATTCAGATTTTTTTATCAGCACTAGAAGTTAAAGGGATAGTTCACCCAAAAATGTACATTCCCTCATGATTTACTTGCCCTCCTGGCATCCCAAAAGAATTTTTCTTCTTCAGAACACAAACAAGAGGAATATTTCACCTCTGTAGGTTCATACAATGCAAGTGAATAGGTTCCAACATTTAGAAGTTCCATATAAGCACATAAAGGCAGCATAAAAGTAATCTATATGACTCCACTGGCTAAATCAAGTGATATGAAAAAAATATTAATATTCAAGTCATAAATTCTCCTCTCTGCGCAGTAGAGCGAGATATGCATGAAGAATGTGAATCACCAAAAACAGGATGAGGAGAAAGTGAGGGTGAAGGAAAAAGGACTTAATATTGTATCATATAATAACATCTGTTTCTCACACACACCTATCATATCTCTTCAGAAGACATGGATTTAACCACTAGAGTCATCTGGAGTACTTTAATGTTGTTGCCCTTATGTGGATTTTGGAGCTTCCAAATTTTGGTACCCATTCACTTGAATTGTATGGACCTACAAAGCTGAAATATTCTAAAAATCTTTGTTTGTGTTCAGCATATGAAAGAAAGTCATACACATCTGGGATGGCAAAAGGGTGAGTAATTGATAAGATATTTTTCATTTTTGTGTGAACTAACCCTTTAACTAGTTTATTGGCTAAAATGATGGTTACCTTCATAATTTGATTGTTAGGACAGCCACATGCTTGAAACACATCTAAACTATTTAGCTGCAGGTAGCATAAATTTATAGTCCTTTTAGTCTTTGTACCAGCCTGAAATCGTACCTTAAAGCATGTGAAAAACTAACACACTCAATTCCAGTACTTAAAACCATCTGTATGTTTGCATGTTTGGGTTATAGTTGGCAAACAGAATTAAGCTAAGCTTTATAACACAAACAAACACAGCTCTGGATAGGAAAACACAGCTCTGGATAGGAACAACGCAGTATCAGTCAAAACAATAACAGTACATTGTGAACTACGGTCTTGCCAAGCAAACTCAAACAACACTAGAGAGGTGGAGACGTTGAGGTGTATGGAGAAGTATGGCTATGAGAGGGGAAAGGAAAGAGCTAGGAAATAATCAGGGGGAAAAGAAAAGGTGTACAGAGATCTTGACTCATGACGAGATAAGCTTTCCTTATATAGCCAAAAGGATATAAAAATAATATGTCTATAGGACATCTACAGGTAACAAAATTTATTATATCACTATTTTAATCAGTATCCTTCATGAGTGAGCTATCTGAAATTACATGGGCAACATTTGAAGATTAAAAGCACACACTCGGACATAATTTGCTGGAAATGTGAAAATTATGTGCCACTAGCATCATCGCCAAATGGAACTTGAAAGATGATGATAGTATTCAAAGCATTTGTGAACACTCCCCCGGTCTATTGGTTGAACAAGCAGATAGTCCCGCCCCAAACTAGCGTAATTGGCTGAGCCAATGTTGCTTTGTCGGGCTGGTCAGGATGCTCAGTGTTTACACTTTTTGGGGAATCAGCCTACCTATGGCTTACTTAACAGTTGTTCCTGCATATTAAGGTGAGATAGGAGAAATTATTAAAACATTGAAAAAAAAAATACCTTTAAAAAAAAAAAGAACACACACATTACCTTTAAATAATTAATCCTTAATGTTCTTATAGATGGTTTTTTTTTTTCAGTTTTAGGTAACCTATTGTTGTTTCAACAGTACACAACCTACCTTGCCATCCTGGGTTGCATTGGCATCTTTTGCTCTGGCACATTCCCCGCAGAGGGAAGCCGCAGTCAGAAGAACAATACGGGACATCACAGGCCTCCCCTTTCCAGCCATCTTCACACACACACTGCACCGCGTCGCTGGAATTCCCCATGCGGCACTCTCCATGGTCAGAGCAGTTATTGGGGCACGTGTTCATCCTGAGTAAAGACGGAGAAAAAACAATGCACCAGGAAATCTGTGTTAACAAACCAGACCAATATAAAACTTAGTGTGTCATTTCCGCACCACTAGCAGCACCAAACAGACATGCAAACAACAAGAAAAATTTCCAAACAAGTTTTGTTCTTCCATTGTTACAGTTTATTACAGGTGTTCCTGTCATACATTCCTGCGTGCAATGACCAAACATGGTTCGATTAACATGTACTATATACATGCTGGAGGAAGCCCAAACTATAGTAGCATTAAATATAGGTCTGATGAAAAAGTCTGACTTAATTTTAGTGTTTACATGAAATTTACATGACTAGGGATGTGTGAAACTAGTGTACTACTCGACTAAACGGTTCTGATGTTGCTAGTCAACACTGGAATTACTAGTCAGTTCATATTTTTCCCTATTAATCGGTTCTACATATTTACACATTTTGCTTGGCTTTATTTTTACGAAGGCGGCACTTAAATTACTGTCATATTAATGTTACATTTTAAATATAATTAAAAATAGAATTATTAACAAATGAGGATATCTAGTGCAGATGTATACAAAGATTCATTTCACATCAGGCCACTCATGCTTCTTCCCTCTCTAACTCATATAGCCACTTCAGGTGTGTCAGGTCATGCTTTTCACTGGACCATATTGATGTTAATTTTACTCATCAATAATATGAAATGAAACAGTCCCCTCTATGCAGCCTGAACTTGTTTAGAATATTGAATCTTTGTGACAAATGCACTAAAAATTATCTAGACCCAGCGCAAAGAATGGCACAGAGCAGAGGTATCTCAACATGGGTTTTTATAAAAGTTGTTTTTAACTTGACACGTGTTTAAAATATGACAGTCATGCGTGAGAGACGCTGAAGAAAAAGTGAGACGCTGTGCAAATGTCAAAGACATTCGTCCAGTATGTGTTTAAGCAATGGGAAAACAGAACAGATGTGCGCAAAAACACATTTGGTGTGAACGGCCCCTAACTCATGTCTGTGAGTGAGAGCATGTGTGCAAAAAAAGTTTGGTAAGCCTGTTTATTTTTTCATTAATTACAAACCCGACCCAAACCCTACTTGAAAAACTGACCTGAATACGGCCCGAAACCAGTCAGGTTCTCGGGTCCAGTCGGGCCCGTGTCTATTATAGTTGCTCTATTGGTCCTGCAATATTCATTCAGTTGTTTTCAGTAAATATGCCTGTATTTGCTAACGTTGATTCGTTGAAGGAGTGAGTGTCATGTTCTATACTTAATATACAATGATCATAATGCAAGGCAAGTTTGTCACAGAAAAATGCTTCTTTTCTGCTTAAATTAGTGTCTGGATTTTGGTTTCAGGAATAGCTTAAATATTATAAAAAATAACAACTGGTCAAAATTTACGTTTAAACATCAATGAAATTAGTTGTTCAGCACATCCCTATACATGACAAATTATTGTTTTAGTCTGACAAAAAAAGAGAAAGAATTAACTTTGTCACCCAATCCAGACTAATGTCAATCATTTTTAAGGACCCCGTTTACATCTGGTTTTAAAATGAGTTTAGGATGATCTGATCACATGTGGTGAGACATCACTGTTTACACCTGGCCGCTTAAATGTGTCTTCTGTGACCACTTGTGATTGGATTTGGAGGGGACGGTCTCATACATTATGCATACATCAATCACTATGTCAGTGTGCTACTGCATGGCATTAAAGTCAGAAAAGATAAAGAAAGCTTTATAAAGTTAAAATACTAACCAAAGAAAAGTTAATTGTTACTTTTAAAGTTATTATAGTAAGGCATCTGCAAAAGAACTGTTGGGTGGAGGGAGGTGCTTGCTTGAAGTGAGAACAGCGTGTTTGATTTCATCTTGTACTTGCAGCAGCGCAAACTGAACTGTGCAACAACAGCAACATTAGTAGGCAGCTCACTCGCATCTACAGCTGAACACGTAAAGAAAGAGACAGCAGAGAATAGAAGAGGCAGTCTAGCAGCTTTATGTGTCTTAGTGAGTGTCTACAGTGTGTGTGTGTGTGAGGCTTGGTATTTGATGTTCCATTGATACTGCACACAGTGTTTTTTGGGTCCCTGTGAATGCAGTCGATATAGAAACCACCCTAGTCACCATTAGAACTCCATGACGCCTTCATTCTCTCTGTACAGATGTCTTCTTAAATTACTCTGACCTGCATTTTCAAGCTCTTGGTCTTGTTCTCTAGTGCACAGAGGTGTTAAGGGTTATTTCTTCCAAAAATGAAATTAATTATTTACTCACCCTAGTGTTGTTCCAAACCCGTATGGAATGCTTTCCTCTATGCAACACAAAAGGGAAAGCAGAACTTTGGTAATACGAGAACCAATGTGTTTGGAATCACTGACATCAAACCTGGTGTGATGTGTCTTCACATGGCATATTTAAATAAGGGATTTCAAATTATATTTTAGAGCTGCAGTGGAGGGCAAGTATAGCTAATGGTGACCTAAATTTCAGTCTGCTCCTTACACAAAGCTATCGTATGACTTAAAGGGTTAGTTCACCCAAAAATGAAAATTCTCTCATTATTTTCTCACCCTTATGCTATCCCATGTGTGTAAGACTTTTGAAGAAAAATAAAAAAAGTGAATGGAGATTTCTCTTTTGAAGGTCTAAAAATCAAAAGACAGTCAGCATAAACGTCATCGATACGATTTCAGCAGTTAAAGTCTTCAAAAGCGATACTAATCACTTTTGGTGCAAAAACAGTTCAATATTTAAGCAAATTTGAACTACAATCCAATGCTTCAGGAGAAGGTGGAGTCCAAGCGGCCTCACGTGTGAATTATTCTCATTGTCATGATACAGACATAATCTCAAATTCTCCTCTGTTGAGATATCCAGGATAAACACACAAACGTACCATTGTGGGTAAAGAAACAGATGGATACAGATCTAAAACAAAACCAACCATCAAGCTAATGTACTGCATTCCTCCTCCTCACTTGTAAACAGCGCTGCTCTTCCAGCTGTGACGCATGTGAATCAGTTCTCGGGTTTCAAATGCCAATGTGATGACGTCACGTGCACACAGCCAAGATATTTTTAAATTTTTCTTCACATGTGTTCTGGTGAAGAAAGACATACAAACCTGGAATAGCATGAGGATGAATGAATGAGAGAATTTCAGTATCTGGTGAACTATCCCTTTAAGAAGGCTTGGATAGGGTTTGAGTTATTCATATTGCTTTTACTGCGCTTCTTTCATGTTTTTTTTCCCACTTTTTTGGTGTTTGACAGCCCCTAGTCTCAGTATTCTTTCATTGCATTGCATTGCATCTTGTGAAACTTCTTTTGTATTCCAAAAAAGTATAGAAGTCATATGCACTTGAAATGGATTTTACAGTTAATTAAATGACAGCTTTTTTTTTTTTTTTTTTTTTTTTTATTAAACAAACTCTTTGGGGGTGTAAATCCCCTGGAATTACAAGGCACCTGCTGGGAAACTTATATAAACACATTTATCCTAAAATAGCCTAATTCTAAAACCTACTAAGCTGACTTGCTGCCTTCTGCCTATTTTGGCAGCTGCCTTCTAAGAGATCAAAACTGAAATGGAAACTCAAGTGACTGATTAGGAATGTTTCACATAGGCAGCAACTCTGCATGGCACACACACAGCGTTCCTCATGTAAAGTGCCAGGAAGACTCTATTGAAATCAGTTGTGAGTAGAGGTTGATGTTAAGCTAACAACGAAACACTATAAGCATAAAGGTTCCTAGCTCAAAGAAATAATGGGCATAATAATTTAATTAGATTATTTCTTCACAATCCTGTGCAGTCTTGAAAGATATACAAGTACATTTTTAGTCAACATTTCTCTTGACTCAATCTGCCATCTTGGATATCAAAAAAAAAAAATTCCATGGATGAATGCTGCGTTAGAATTTGGAAGAAACATTGAATCCTACAAGGAAGCAGATTGTTGCCGTCTACCTTTTGGAATAGACTTCATATTGGTACGGAGGTGGTTTGAGATGCATTCCAGATAAAAATCAGTCATGTGTAAATGCATCTGGCTGTTCAAGCCACATATGTAATGCATATTTAATTGGACACCATTCCGATCAATAAAACCCATGAAGTGACTAAGGCTGTCAATTGGGCAGAGAAACTAAATTCAAATTTTTACCTTAATTTTCAAAATTCAAATTTAATTTGAATTTTAAAGTCAGCTGATTTTTTTTAATTTACATTATTTCCTTAGTCCACAAGGGGGCATTCCATTTTAAACTAAAGTGCACAAAATAACAAATTTTAAGTTTAGTCAGTTCATATTCTCAAATTTTAAGTCAAAAGTAAAATGAGGGGGGACATTGTATTACACTTGCACTGGTGCCAGAGTATATACTACCACAGACTCGAACTTCATAATAACAGCGATGTACCACAGTGTTTTTCATAATTACAGCTGTATGTAGGGTAGAATTATTGCCAGTGGCTGAACTCGGTGGTTAATCGGCTCATGGTCCCTGGTCAGTGGCTGTTCAAACAGATGGAACACAACAGAAAGGAACAGAATGCAAGGATCTCGAGACACACATTGCCAACTTGAACTCCTATATAAACAAACCCATTGTTTAAAGCTTATAAGAGAGCAAGACATAATGGCCAAAGAGCTCCCCCTACTGTAAGGGGCTGTTCAAATCGAACGCTTTTGCAACCATCCAGTTTACATTTGTTTTTCTACTCAAGTGTACTAGACGAACATCTTTGTTTGATGTCTGTGCAGGAGCACAGTTTTTTAGATACCGTATCAAGTTAAAAAGAACTTTAAAACGCATCTCAAGATACCTGGTTTCTGTTAAACTGTATTTTGCTGCACTTCATCTAGCTTTTTTTAGCGCAAGATGCGATCGGTTTGACGACATCGGCAGTGCTTGGCACACATCCAAAAATTCAATGGCCAGTTTTAGCATTAAAATGTGCATATTCTTCTTAAATTCAACGAATATTAAAATTTTTATTTGACAGCCCTAGAAGTGACAGTGTAAATACCACTGAAGTGTTTGTGCTGCTGTATGCTTCCAGTCTGGTTAGGTTCAGTAATTAAAGCTTACCTGTAGGAGATGTTGAAGCCTGTGAGATTATATGCAGCGTCACTGAAAAAGTGCAGCAGGGCAAAACCAGACTGTGCCACCACTTCTGGGATAGTCTCATTGCTGTAGCTCTCAGGAACAATCAAACCACTGGAATGTAGAAGAGAAGAACATTTCACACTTCATACCTATGCTGACAGGGAACTAGGGCTGGATGATATAGCTACACAAGTTAAATCTTCCTATTTCTGTATTTGCATGTAGTTCATGTAGTCATTTCAAGCAAATAGCCATTGTTGGCAAGTAGACTCAAACTGCTAAGTGTAAAAATTAACGCAATTAATGCAGTTTCTATTTTTTATTTTTTTAACTTCCTAAAAATTTTCACAATGGGAGAAAGTTGTCTCAAGTTGTTCCTGGCAGGCTACAGAGCCTTACAGGCTCTATACATGCACGCTTTTCATAGCGCACTACGCATGTCCCGGGCATAATAAACACGGGAGCGGATTTTCTTTATGGACAATGAAGGCTTCAAACGCAAGCGGCCAACCAGGCATGAGAGAGATATGGGCAAGCTGCCATATTGGATCTCTTCGCATCTCCCAAAAAACACTCACTCACTTTCATCTAAACCTTGTCGAGAGAAATCGCCCAAGTGAGAGCCAGCATGTGCGCAATAAAAAGCTGCAGCCTTGTATACTCACGACTGATGAATCGCAGCCAGAGAAAATAATAGTTTTAAACGTCATTCAATATGTTTTATATCTTTATGTATATTGTCTAATAATGCACTGGCAATGTACACTTAAGTTTCTCTTGCCAATAAAGTTTGACATATTTTAATCTGCCCATTTGAACATACAACAAAATTTTTTTTTTTTTTTTTTTTTTTTTTTTTTTTTTAAAAGTCCACTGCAAACGATTTAGCCCAACTTTTAATTACAACACGTTCTCTGATTTTATGGCATGTATACATACTTTTATAAAAAGTTAATTAAAAAATGGGTCTAATTAACTCTGCAAAAAAATATAGATATATTTTAAACGTACATATTTAAACATATGATGATTAGTTAATGTAAATATATTTCTGACAATATTTTTTATGTTTATTGTAATATATCATGTACCGTGATTTATTGTGATTAAATCACAGAAAACTGTGATTAATAGTTAAAAAATTGTTATCCATTCACAGCCCTAAAATTGATAAATGCATTGTGAAGTCTTCCGTGAACATTAACGAGTGATGATGCAAACGCTGAATAAGTGTTTGAAGTCAACTCATTAAAACGGACAGTTTGAAGTGATTTTGATTCATTTCTGGAACTTACAAATCTCAGTTTACCAACTCGGTATAAATCAGTCATGATTAAAATTGTGTGTTTGTTTATTTTTAACACCATTCCAGCTTTAATGGCTATTTTCATGGTGAAATCCAGGTAAAAATATATATTAAAACAACTAAAACCAATATAAGATGTTTAAGATACATTTTTCAGACATGTTTAAAACATCACAGTGCTTCCTTATAATATTAATGTAATAAAGCCAACAAAATCAATCACCAATATATTGCACATATTCGTCTAGCCCTACAGGAAACCAAAGTCTACCAAGACCACCTGAAGCAAGACATCTTTATTATGCAACAGCTTCAATTGTTCCATGATTCAACTGTTTTCTTTTCATTTTACTCTATTATAAGAGTGAGTGTGCATGTGGGTGTCTGTTTGTTAGGTAAGCTTTTTCTATTAAAAAATGTCCAGTGTTTTTAACTGTAAGTGTTGCATTAAATGTGAGTGTTTTATGCAAACTGATTTGCATAAAGTTCATCTCAGGACATGCGGTCACCTGTTCCCACTCAAGACAAAGAGTCTAAAAACTGAAGTTTGTATTATAATAATAATAATACTACTACATTTAAACAGGTTTCCCAAACACTACCCTCATATTTCTGCCCAAATCTCATGCCATTGGTTGAGCCAATTTAGCTGAGTCAGGCTAGTCTGGATGCTCAAACAAACAGAGCAGTGTCAAAGACTACTCTTGTATAAATTGACAAGTGAAACGAGCAAAACAAACCTGGTGTGACTGTATATAAAACATGGTGACTTGTTTTTAAAGCATCTTAATAAAATTGAGTTTGTGGAACGACTAGAAACAAGAGCTTGATATGGTGTGTACACAGTGGCTTCTCCGGAAGGATCCATATTTTAATCCGATCCTGGATTTACAGGTCATAACCTGAAAATCTCAATCCTAGTTAACAGCTCACACACACCTATTACACCTATGCTGTAGCATATACTGTACACTTCGCCTGAATACAGCTAATAGAGAAATAAAGAAAAAAGAATTGGGAATACCTGAAGGCAGCAAGTAAAGGAGAGTAGATGGAGTCTCCATCGTACACATACAGATGATCCCAGCTGCACTCAGTTGCAAAATGTTCAAATCGAAGACGCAGGATAGAGTTTGGCCTGCAAAGAAAAGACAAATGAACCAACAAACCTCACACAAATACTGTGCATCCGAGATAGAAGTCTGCTACATGACCAAAATTTGATGGGACCTGACAAACTATTTGCTTTTGGAATTGGTTCGGCTTAGTTTTTCATAAAGTTTTGGCTTGTAATTAAAAAAAAAAAAAAAAAAAAAAAAATTAAAATCGGAACATGTCCTAGTGTGATTGTTAAAGGGCGCAAGACTGCAATATTAGTCTACATGAGATGCATGCTTAAAAGTGAATGAGTAAAGACTGCTCGTATCTTTAAACTCCACAGAATAATTTGTGTGGTGTTATCTGAAATGTTTAAACAATGAAATCACAGCATTTGCTCTTCAATGATCACACTCGGCCAAGTAGCGAACATTAAACAAAATGGAAAATAGGGATGTTCCGATACCATTTTTCTGAGAACGAGTCCGATACCCGTTTTTTCCCCCTTTCTGAACTCAATATCAGCAGTTTATTTCAATTTGATCAACAAAATTGTGTTTAAATGAAAAAATTTATTACAAATGTAAAAAGTATAAATTAATTTTTAACATGAAATGTTATTATTTTTATAAATTGAAGTGATTTTATACAGAACCTTACAGCACAATCCTAAACATAACATTGAAGATATTTTTGTCAAATAAAGTGGTGCATAATAGAGCATGACAAATGTGAGATATGCTTAAATATAGTTACTATTGATTTATTATTATTATTATTATCATTATTAGTAGTAGTAGTAGTAGTAGTAGTAGCATAACAGTGAATATTACAAAAGTACATAGTAGTAGTGATCTATTTCGGTCATACTGGTTTCAATTAAATTGAGCTTTTATTTTTGAGGAGCTTTTAATTTGAAGTGTAGGGCAGTATCATTCTCCACTGTCATAATGCGTTCCCTCATGCACAAACCTAATGGAGTGTTCACATACAACAATCAAGCGTTTGCGCAACACGATTTACATACAAAGTCAATGCAAAGCAGCGAACAGACGTGAAATTGCAGCAAGAATGAAGCAAATGCTACGAAGTGAAAACGCAAAAATCGCTTAATTTGCAATTTTTCAACTCAAGCGAAATATCCGCATGACGAAAGCCTATCAGCATTGAGATTGTCCAAATGTCACTGACGTTCTGATATAGTAGCAGAAGAAATCAGGTAAAATGGATGAGAAAATGGTTGTAGCGGTGTGTGGGCACCCGAACAGAAATCGTTGTGACATCGGCCATGATTGATGGCGGAAAGACAAGTTATTGTAGACACCCCTCCTGTTCTTTTCCAGAAGAGAAGGGGGAATATTCGCGATATTAAACACAAATGTAATCCAGTGATCAAACTCGCATGAGCAATGAGAGGCAATTTTTTTTTACGTGTTGTATGTGAACACACCCCTACCTACCCTAACCATAACCCCATACCCTACTGGGGCTAGGGGGAAAACAGATTTCGACAGGGAACACAATTTGATACAACACCAGAAAAGCAGGTCCCTATGTGAATCGCAGGTGATTATTAAACCGCAATAGGCTCCTATATAAAAAGGATCTCTAAAAGGTATGAGCAGTTTGTGTCTCTATGTCCACATATTCACAAGCACTCACATTTAAAACGCTGCACATGCAAACTATCTCATTAAATCACAGCTTTTGCTGTTAAATAATCTCACTAGGACATGACGTGATTTTAATCTGTGTGCTGAATGTCTACGTAATGGCATTCATCCGTCAGATGTATCGGTTTTTGGTATCAGAGCATTTTTACATACATGAGCGCAGTATCGGATCAAATTCCAATACCAGCATCGGTGCATCCCTAATGGAAAACTAAGAATTGAGCCCTGCTTAAAAACACTTAAGCAATGCATTGAGAAACACTTGGAGGACACATTCATTTATTTTAATGTATATTTACAGTGAAATGTAACTTTTTAAAAGGTTAGTTCACCCAAAAATTGTAATTCTCATATTTACTCGCCTGCAATCGCAAGATATACAATGAAAAATAAGTTTATTTATATATATATATATATATATATATACAGTTAGGTCCATATATATTTGGACACAGGCACAATTTTCATACCTCTGGCTCTGTATGCCACCACAATAAAATTAAAATTAAACAATCAAGATGAATTTGAAGTGCAGACTTTCAGCTTTAATTCAAGGGGTTGAACACAAATATCAAGTAAACATTTTAGGAACTACAACCATTTGTATACACAGTCCCCCCCCATTTTCAGGGGCTCAAATGTAATTGGACAAATTAATATAATCATAAATAAAATGTTAATTTTTAATATTTTGTTGAGAATCCTTTACAGGCAATGACTGCCTGAATTCTGGAACCCATGGACATCAAGACTGGGTTTCCTGCTTTGTGATGCTTTGCCAGGCCTTAACTGCAGCTGTCTTCAGTTGTTGTTTGTTCGTGGGTCTTTCTGCCTTTAGTTTTGCCTTCAGCAAGTGAAATGCATGCTCGATCGGGTTGAGATCAGGTGATTGACTCGGCCATTGCAGAATATTCCACTTCTTTTCCTTAAAAAACTCTTGAGTTGCTTTTGCAGTGTGTTTTGGATCATTGTCCATCTGTACCGTGAAGCGCCGTCCAATCAACTTTGCTGCATTCGGCTTAATCTGGGCAGATAGTATATTCCTATACACTTCAGAATCCATCCGGCTGCTTCCGTCTTCTGTCACATCATCAATAAACACCAGTGATCCAGTGCCACTGGAAGCCATGCATGCCCATGCCATCACACTGCCTCCACCATGTTTTACAGATGACGTAGTATGCTTTGGATCATGAGCTGTTCCAAGCCTTCTCCATACTTTTTTCTTCCCGTCATTTTGGTACAAGTTGATCTTAGTTTCATCCGTCCAAAGAATGCTTTTCCAGAACTGGTCAGGCTTTTTTAGATGGTTTTTGGCAAAGTCTAATCTGGCCTTTCTATTCTTGATGCTTATGAATGGTTTGCACCTTGTGGTGAACCCTCTATATTTGCTCTCGTGAAGTCTTCTCTTGATTGTAGACTTTGACAATGACACGCCTACCTCCTGGAGAGTCTCCTTCACTTGGCTGGATGTTGTGAATGGGTCTTTCTTTACCATGGAGAGGATCCTACGATAATCTACCACTGTTGTCTTCCGTGGACGTCCAAGCCTTTTTATGTTGCTGAGCTCACCAGTGCATTCTTTTTTTCTCAGAATGTACCAAACTGTTGATTTGGCCACTCCTAATGTTCCTGCTATCTCTCGGATGGATTTGTTTTGTTTTTGAAGCCTAATGATGGCCTGTTTGACTTGCATGGAGAGCTCCTTTGAACGCATGATGAAGGTTCACAGCAATAGATTCAAAATACAAATACCGCACTTAGAATCAACTCCAGACCTTTTACCTGCTTAATTGATAAAGAAATAACGAAGGAATAGCCCACACCTGTCCATGAAACAGCTTTTGATTCAATTGTCCAATTACTTTTGGTCCCTTGAAAAGGGGGGGGGGGGGGTAGCTACTCTCAAGAGCTGTAATTCCTTAACCCTTCTTCCAATTTGGATGTAAATACCCTCAAATTAAACCTGAGAGTGTGCACTGTCAGCCCATATCCATTATATAATTATAGCTTGAATATGTTTTGGTAAAAACCTCAAAAAATCAAAATGTGTGCCTGTGTCCAAATACATATGGACCTAACTGTATGTATGTATGTATGTATGCATGTATGTATATATATATATATATATATATATATATATGTGTATGTATGTGTGTGTGTGTGTGTGTCCATGGTTAACCGATTAACCGTTAAAAATTGCGTAACCGAGTGAAACATTTTGCTCGGTTAAGTGGCGTCAATGGCGTGCATTGAATTTAGTTCTAATACATTTTTGCACCACCAGAGACTGCCAGAGCGCTCCCAGACATTTGTAATGTCCACAAGAAGTAGTCTTGACCAGTTTTCTAATATGAAGCGGGCAAAGAAAAGCACAGCGTGGGAGCACTTTAAAATCGAGAATGACGGGGCAAAATGCAAGTATTGCAATGCAGCATTAAATTCTAGGGCCTTGTTCACAGGCCACGAACGCAAAAGTCAGTGACCTACTTTAACTGCTCTGTCCTTACCACTGCGTTTTATTTCTATAAATTAATTTTGTTGCAAATGTGGTCCAACCAGTTATTAAAGGTGTTAAAAATGAACTACCCCTTTCTCGTGTGTCTGTATCTCGGGGTTGCGGCGCGCACACCAGGGATGGAAATTAGCACCCGCCACCAGCCAAATGCGGGTGATTTTGTGTTGTGGCGGGTAAACTCGCTTCACCTACCGGCCACCGTGGCAGGTAAATAAAAATAGCATCATGCGACGTTCGTCTATTAAAGGACAAATTAGTTTGAATAAACGAGGAGACACTGATTAGCAAGACAACTCAGTGAATGTGCTTTCCATTAAATGAATCACACACACAGTAAACAAATCCTTAACAAAAAAACAGGGCTATTCTGGTGGGTGCGGTGACGCGCTCATGTAAGGGTGGCGGCGTGGCGCTGCCAATAAAGCTCCTAAAATCTGTCACAAAGAACATGCAAAAGTAATGATTATGAATATGTAAAATATAGCAAGGAGATATTTTAATTATTTATTAATAAACAAGTCTTTTCTTTGTCCGTGTCATTTGCAAAGATGAAGTTGACGATGCTGACTCGCGGTCTTCGCAGTAACGCACCAGAGAGAAATGCACATTTCTTACGGATTACATAAGCAGAGAGCAGTCTGTGTCTGTTTTCTTTAGTTTTGAATTATTTGTGAGGCAAGGCTACCTTATACACTGAGTTTCGGTTCATTTATGAGACGAGCCGGCACCTCCGCTTTGTGATTATATCGTCTGCTATATTTAATTCTTATTTATTAAATCCAGGCAATTGGTTGATGAAACATTGATTAAAATTAAGACACAATTAATACAAAACGAAATTCACTTTAAAGAAAGGTTTTGTGCTTTCTGTTTGATGTCTCTGTGGAAGTTTTAAAGCATCTTTCAGTGCCGCTTTCAGAGCGCTCACGTCCGTAACATTGTGTTTTCCTCGTATGCGAACTGAAATGAATATCAGTTCATGGATTGTGTGTGTAGGCTATAAGAGAGAAAGAGAAAATGCCAGTATTTCATTGAGACTTGAGATTAAATAAACGGCTTAAGTATTGTAGATCTTGTAGTATTAATTTTCACATGCAGTTACACATTGTCGGTTAAAAATAAGAAAGTGGCTGGTAAAAACATTGAGTGGCTGGTAGATTTAGAAATCCACAGTGGCCGGTGGACAAAAAAGTTAATTTCCATCCCTGGCGCACACTATGGTTAACCGAGTATTAACCGTTAATGAAAAACGTGCAGCCCTAGAGTGTGTGTGTGTGTGTGTGTATATATATATATACACACACACACACACACACACACACACACACACACACACACACACACACACACACACCTAAAGGATTATTAGGAACACCATACTAATACTGTGTTTGGCCCCCTTTCGCCTTCAGAACTGCCTTAATTCTACGTGGCATTGATTCAACAAGGTGCTGAAAGCATTCTTTAGAAATGTTGGCCCATATTGATAGGATAGCATCTTGCAGTTGATGGAGATTTGTAGGATGCACATCCAGGGCACGAAGCTCCCGTTCCACCACATCCCAAAGATGCTCTATTGGGTTGAGATCTGGTGACTGTGGGGGCCATTTTAGTACAGTGAACTCATTGTCATGTTCAAGAAACCAATTTGAAATGATTCAAGCTGTGACATGGTGCATTATCCTGCTGGAAGTAGCCATCAGAGGATGGGTACATGGTGGCCATAAAGGGATGGACATGGTCAGAAACAATGCTCAGGTAGGCCGTGGTATTTAAACGATGCCCAATTGGCACTAAGGGGCCTAAAGTGTGCCAAGAAAACATCCCCCCACACCATTACACCACCACCACCAGCCTGCACAGTGGTAACAAGGCATGATGGATCCATGTTCTCATTCTGTTTACGCCAAATTCTGAATCTACCATCTGAATGTCTCAACAGAAATCGAGACTCATCAGACCAGGCAACATTTTTCCAGTCTTCAACTGTCCAATTTTGGTGAGCTCTTGCAAATTGTAGCCTCTTTTTCCTATTTGTAGTGGAGATGAGTGGTACCCGGTGGGGTCTTCTGCTGTTGTAGCCCATCCGCCTCAAGGTTGTGCGTGTTGTGGCTTCACAAATGCTTTGCTGCATACCTCGGTTGTAACGAGTGGTTATTTCAGTCAAAGTCGCTCTTCTATCAGCTTGAATCAGTCGGCCCATTCTCCTCTGACCTCTAGCATCAACAAGGCATTTTCGCCCACAGGACTGCCGCATACTGGATGTTTTTCCTTTTTCACACCATTCTTTGTAAATCCTAGAAATGGTTGTGCGTGAAAATCCCAGTAACTGAGCAGATTGTGAAATACTCAGACCGGCCCGTCTGGCACCAACAACCATGCCACGCTCAAAATTGCTTAAATCACCTTTCTTTCCCATTCTGACATTCAGTTTGGAGTTCAGGAGATTGTCTTGACCAGGACCACACCCCTAAATGCATTGAAGCAACTGCCATGTGATTGGTTGATTAGATAATTGCATTAATGAGAAATTGATCAGGTGTTCCTAATAATCCTTTAGGTGAGTGTGTATATATATATATATATATATATATATATATATATATATATATATATATATATATATATATATATATATATATATATATATATCTCTCTATCACACATATACTCACCTAAAGGATTATTAGGAACACCTGATCAATTTCTCATTAATGCAATTATCTATCTTTTCTTGGCACACTTTAGGCCCCTTAGTGCCAATTGGGCATCGTTTAAATGCCACGGCCTACCTGAGCATTGTTTCTGACCATGTCCATCCCTTTATGGCCACCATGTACCCATCCTCTGATGGCTACTTCCAGCAGGATAATGCACCATGTCACAGAGCTCAAATCATTTCAAATTGGTTTCTTGAACATGACAATGAGTTCACTGTACTAAAATGGCCCCCACAGTCACCAGATCTCAACCCAATAGAGCATCTTTGGGATGTGGTGGAACGGGAGCTTCGCGCCCTGGATGTGCATCCCACAAATCTCCATCAACTGCAAGATGCCATCCTATCAATATGGGCCAACATTAGAATTAAGTCACATAGAATTAAGGCAATCAATGCCACATAGAATTAAGGCAGTTCTGAAGGCGAAAGGGGGTCAAACACAGTATTAGTATGGTGTTCCTAATAATCCTTTAGGTGAGTGTGTATGTGTGTATGTGTATATACACACACACACACACACACACACACACACACACACACACACACACATTTATTCATTTGGCAGATGCTTTTATCCAAAGCAACTTACAAAAGAGGAAAACTTAAGCGAATCATCTTAAGGAGACAGTGGAATGAAAAGTGCCATACTACAAATTTCATTAGCATCAGAATAGTATTCAAAACAGATTTAAGTGCAACAAACAAAATATTTTGGTCTGTTCTCACACAAAACCGACTGGAACACTTCAGAAGACGTTGATTTAAACACTTGAGTCATATGGATTACTTTTAAGGCATTTTATTTTAAATACATTACTATAAGGCATATTTGTCAGTAAAACTAGAGCGCTGACTGTCCCCTACAGCATCAATGTGTTACATCATGCTTGAATTGCTCTGATTGTACATTCCTTTTTACGGAATTTAAGTACAGGTGGGGTTTAGTTGCGTATATTTTTTTGTTGCCTTGTTTTTTTATATAATTAATAGCACTAAATGAATGTGTTAAATTAACTGCACTAATTGTTAAATTATGTGGCGATTCGTTCATTCGATTATTAATAATCAAGCAATCGTAACAGACCGAATAAGTATGTGTTTCATAAACTAACTTTTCCCTGTGTATGATTGTGTATTTGTCCCATTGGTGCTTACTGTATAAAGCATTACGGCGCTTATGTGTGAAAATGAGTTGCGTTCAATAAACATACTGTTCCATCTGTGATTGCTCCGTTTTCTACATTTTATTGTCAATTACCCTAATTTTAGTGTATGAATATTGCAGTGTTGTGTTGGGCCTGGTGTGGACAGACAGATTGCTTGTCGCTGGAATCTTATCACATTGCGTCTGGTTAGGACATGATGCAAGAGGACTAGGGCTGGGTATCTTGTTCGATACATTTTAAGGCACAGACCGAATTGCCTCCAAACAATAGAGTATCAAAAACTGTCTTGTTGTTCAGTACCAAATTTCGATACCTAAGGGGTTAATCTCGTCAACGTCGGTGATAGGAATCTAGCATGCTAGATGTGTTCAAATATAAAAGTGCCGGTGATTGGCTGTGTTTAGGCATCAAGGATAAACACTAGTTTACGCCGGTTATGCCCAGAGACGCGGCTCACACGAGAGGCTGTAGTGTGTATGCGTCCCAATACCCATAGATGTAAAAGTGGAAAAGATCAAAAGTGAATCTACATTTCACCAGGCTCTATGCCAACAGCACACGATGCAATATTTGCGACAAGATAATTGCTGACAAGACCAGCAACACGTCAAATCTGATAAAGCACTTGACAGTGCACGGAATACACTTCGACTGCAAGACCTAGCCGGTGCATTAATCCTCTCAGCACCCTCCTGTCACAGAGCTTCCTTGTACATGCCCACCACAAGTCCTCCTCCAAAACTACTGATGAATGCAGCGGCGCTATGACTGGGAATGCTAAAGTTTAGCAAACAAACCAACAAACAAAATCAGCTAACTTGTAGTGGTACATGCTTGTGTACTTGTTAAATTAACGTTGCCGTGCACGGTGACATAGTCCTATAAACTGGGACATATGTAATGTCAGATATTGTTTGGATGTATAGCTATAGATAGCTAGCTAAATCAATGCTAAAAATGCTTTAAAATTGACAGTGACTGATCAAGTTTAACTCGCATTAAACTAGTTATCTTGTCAAAACGTACTTATTCTTTGGATTGGATGAATTACCAGTTTAGATTTCTTGTTTTGTATTTTTTTCCTCTTCACATTAATGTTATAGCCTCTGCCCCTGCCGACCCCGGCATGAGGAGTCATTACAAACCAAAGTTTGTAATCTTGTTAAAACGGATTTCATAAATTTGGTATCAAAAAAAGTATCATTTAGGAACCGGTATAAAAGTCAAGATATCGGTATCTGAATTTTTTTAACGATACCCTGCGCTAAAGAGGACATAAAAAGACTATGTGCAATTTTGGGTTTGGCCTTAATATTTGACAGTATGGTTAGACAATCACATTTACAAGCCAGGTTTGGGCTTCAATGTGATGATGCAGACCTTTAATCTGAAATAGAGAATGACAATAAAGAGCAATACTCACTGTCCATCAATGAGCCAGGTGCACTTGGTCTTGTATTTGTAGTTTCCTGGCCCGTCAGAGAAGTAGCCAGAGGGCCCCGTTAGCCTGTACATGACAGAAATGCAACATTACTACACTAATGCAAAAAACACACACCGAAAAGCACAGCATAATATGAAACACAGTGTAACAGCCCAAATGCAGCTTCAGATGACATGCTGGGTAAGTTTAATTGCATTCAGTAAGAGTTTAAAGCTACACTATGTACGATTTCTTTGGTTACAATTAACAAAAGGTCATTGAGCGAGTACATAAAAAAAATCCATGATCAAAACCCTGTTCTTGTCTTACCCTGTTTCACTTCGGTAAGCCTACAATAATGCTTTTAGTTAGAGCTGTCGGGTCAGATTTGATGCAAAACAGGATGTATGCACCATTCCTCCTTGCGTGTTTACTTCATGTCCATAAGCTCCGGCTGAGACGTGACATGCATGAGTGTCTGAGATGCAGAAGCGAGTGCAACAGCTGTTCTTTTAATGGTTTAGCAAAACTGTTTACCTGCTATAATGCTTGGATGCTAGGAAATCATGACCACTCACATTAAAATTCAAACTCTGCACATGGGGGTTGCCATGTTAGAATCACATGACCAGCTACATACTACACTCTTAATCTCGGTTACCACACTGTTATTTGACGCATTCACTCATTGATTAAAGTAATCCTGGCTGACTGTGAAAGCTAAATTTCTACAAATGGCATTGTATTTTAAATATTGCTGCATCCAAGCCACTAGGTGTCACTGTAAGTCCAAACATTAATGTGTAGTCGAAAAAACACTGAGTAATCATCATATTTAAATATGGAATTAAGAGTGTTGTTCATCTTCCTCAAAGTAATATCTTGGTTCTAAATGTTTAAATGAATAGCATAATTAGGGCTGAAACGATTAGTCATCGTTATCGACAACAGAAAATTGTCAACATAAATTTCCATTGTCGAATAGTAGTTTGATCTCTTTTAACGCAACATGAAATCATTTGAAATGCTAATGATGATGAAGGAAAGCAGCACTTCAGCTCGCGCTTGATTGAGAGGAAGAAAGAACAGCTTACAGTCCAGTCACACTCCAACTTTCCAAACAGATTAAGGTGATGTAGATAGCAAAGTATGAGGAATTATAATAGAAAAATACAAAAAGTAAATATAGACCCAGTGTCGTCTTGACATGAAATAAAGCAGAGCCATACCTGGCATTCCACTTGAGCAAAACTCAAGAATCAGAGGGTCTAAAAAGGAAACACCCTGGCATTATATCTTTAATGCATCCTTTATTAAAGTTCAAATAATAAGGAAGCAGGTTGTATAAATAAGCACACACTCTGAAACTGGCATTTCTCTATGCGGTCAGAGCAGTTTGAGTTGTGTGAAAAACAGCGCGAGAGAGTTTCAAACTTCTCCCGGCTGATACACTGTATCGCGCGGAGACGCTCCATTGCACGCTCTTGCTGCAGTTAGATTATAACATGATGGCATGCAACATAGTGAATCATAATATACAATGATGTGGAATAGTATTAGCCACCATCCTGATTTCTTCTGTTTTTGAGTATATCTCATAAAGTTGTTTTAAAAAAATCTAACAAAAACACAAAATGTAGTTTAAATTCTAAATGTTATTTATCAAAGCAAAAAAGTTATCCAATACCAACTAGGCCTGTATGAAAAATTATTTGCCCCCTTAGTTACTAAATCCCCAAATCTATGAAACTGCATTCATAATGGGGTTCAGCTGGACTAGATACACCCAGGCCAGATTAATGTCAGCCCTGTTCAATCAAATCAACACCTAAATAGATCTTTTTCAGCAGCATGAAGTTTGCTAATAGCTCTCACCCAGTAGCACACTATGCCAAGGTTGAGATAAATTCCAGAAATTATGAGGAAAAAGGTGATTGAAATGCATCAGTATGGGAAGGGCTACAACGCTTTTTCAAAGGCTCTGGGACTCCAAAGTACCACAGTGAGTGCCATTATCTCCAAATGGAGAAAACTTGGCACAGCATTGAACATTCCCAGAAGTGCCCGACCTTCCAAAATTCCTCCAAGAGCACAGCAACTTATCCAGGAAGTCACAAAAAAGCCAATGACAACATCCAAGGAACTGCAGGCCTCTCTCACATCAATAAAAGGTCACTGTTCATGACTCCACTATCAGAAAGTCACTGGCAAAAGAAAATCCAACCATGGAAGAGTAACTATGAAATTCACTACTAACTCAAAAGAACAAAGGCTTGTCTGAATATAGCCAAAACACACCTTCATGATCATCAATCCTTTTGGGATTATGTTCTGTGGACTGATGAATCAAAAGTGGAACTGTTTGGAAGACAGGGTCCCGTTACATCAGGTGTAAATCAAACAAAGAATTCCACAAAAAGAACATCATAACTACGGTCAAGCATGGTGGTGGTTGTGTGATGGTGTGGGGATGCTTTGCTGCTTCAAGGCCGGGTGACTTGCAATAATTGAGGGAAACATAAATTCTGCTCTCTACCAGAAAATCCTAAAGGAGAACATCCAGTCACCAGTCCATGAGTTGAAGCTCAAGAGCAACTGAATTATGCAACAAGACAATGATCCAACTCATAGGAGTAAGTCTACCTCTGATAAATTAAGGTAAATTAAAGTTTTGGAGTGGCCTAGTCAAAGTCCTGACTTGAACCCGATTGAGATGCTTGGCAGGACATAAATGGGCAGTTCATGCACGAAAACCCTACAATGTGGCTGACCTAAAGCAGTTTTGCAAAGAAGAGTGGGCCAAAGTCCACCACAGCATTGTGAAAGACTGGTTGCAGGTGTTGCGGCTAAAGGTAACACAACCAGCTATTAAGTCAAATGGGTGAAATAGGTGTTGGATAACTTTTTTGCTTCAATAAAAATATATTTGGAATGTTGAATATGATATTTTTTCACAATAAGTTGCTGGAATTTGGCCCATTCCTCCAGACAGAACTGATGTAACAAGTCAGGTTTGTAGGTAAGTATATGCAAACCTCTGACTTCAACTGTATATTCAAGATACATTTTCTAAAAACAAGTCGAAATATGTTATATTTTACTTCTCAAATAAATGAATCTTGTTTTAAGGATTTTTTTAGACAATTTTAAAATGGAAAATTAGACATTTCGGTGAACGTGCGACAGAGCCATGTTCACCCAAGGCTCACTGATGCACGTGGGGAGTGAAGGCTAGCCCATCTGTTCCGATCCCACAGAAGATACTGTAGCACAAATTGCTGAAAAATTTAATGCTGGCCATGATAGAAAGGTGTCAGAACACACGGTGCATTGGCGCTTTCTGCGTATGGGGCTGCGTCGCCGCAGACCTGTCAGAGTGCCCCATGCTGACCCCTGTCCACCGCCAAAAGTGTCTACAATTGGCACGTGAGTGTCAGAATTGGACCATGAAGCAATGGAGGAAGCTGGTTTTGTCTGATGGATCACGTTTTCTTTTAGATCACATGGCTGGCCGGGCGTGTGTGCATCGTTTACCAGGGGAAGAAATGGTAGCAGGATGCACTGTTGGCGGGAAACCTTGGGTCATGGCATTCATGTTGATGTTACTTTGACACGTACCACCTACCTAAAGATTGTTGCAGACCACATACACCCTTCATGGCATTGGTATTCCTTGATGGCAGTGGCCTCTTTCAGCAGGATAATGCGCCCTGCCAGACAGCAAAAATTTAAGGAACATGACAAAGAGTTCAAGGTGTTGACTTTGCCTCCAAATTCCCCAGATCTCAATCCAATTGAGCATTTATGGGATGTGCTGGACCAACAAGTCCGATCAATGAAGGTACCACCTCGCAACTTTCAGTACTTCTGCTGCTAACGTCTTGGTGCCAGATACCACAGGACACCTTCAGCGGTCTTGTGGAGTGTATGCGACGGATCAGAGGTGTTTTGGTGGCATGGGGGGGGACCTACACAATATTAAGTAGGTGGTTTTAAATGTTGTGGCTGATCGGTTTATACTTTAACCAGGGTTATTTTTTAACACAATGCTGGGTTAAAATGACTACATATTGAAGGGATAATCATTTTATATAATAATGACGATAACAACAACAATAATGACAGTGATTACAAATAAGGGTTCACACACAATTCCAAATACATAAATAAATAGACAAAATGTAATTGAATACATTTATTCATGCCTTTACAGAAAGGCTTACATTTATTAATTAACAATTATAGTCCTCTGCAGCATAAATGTATTGTTGAATGTGTTTATAGGGTTAGTTCACCCAAAAATTTTAATTTCCCCATTCAATCTCACCCTCAAGCCATCCTAGTTGTACATGACTTTCTTCTTTCAGCTAAAAAACACAATCGGAATTATCTAAAAAAATATCCTGGCTCATCCAAGCTTTATAATGGGAGTGAATGGTACCTTCGATTTTGAAGCACAAAACAGCACATCCATCCATCAAAAAAGTAATCCATATGGCTCCAGGTGGTTAATAAAGGCCTTCTGAAGAGAAGCAATGCGTTTTTGTAAGAAAAATATCCATATTTATAACTTTATAAACTATAATCACTGGCTTCCGGTAATGGCCATACACGCGTTCACGACAGAGTTGAGTTCAGGTGTATGATGTAGGCGTAGCGTAAGCTCCGGTGAGAAGTGACGAACGCAAAAGTGCAGAAGATAGAGGAAGCCAGTGAATGTGCGGACGGCCACCTTAGACCCATCCCAGATGTATATGCTTTTCCTTCCACAGTAGAACCAAAATGAAGATTTTTTTTAAGCACATTTCAGCTCAGTTTGTCCATAGGGTGCAAGTAAATGGTACCATCAGGCTGCTGGCTGTTTAACAGTCCAAAAGGCATATTTAGGCAGCACAAAAGTAATCCAGACTCCAGTCGATCAATTAATGCCTTCTGAAGCAAACCGATAGGTTTGTGTAAAAAATAAAATCTATATTAACTTAAATTTAACTTAAATAAAAAAAAAAAAAATAATAATAATAATAAAAAAAAAAAAAAAAAAAACAGCAGTCTATGTGTCACACAAGTGCAATGGCGCATTCGCACGAGCAGTCAGAAAAACGTGCTTTGTATCCGAGAGGAATACAAAGAGGAATGTAACAGAGGAACGAACGTCACTTGAGCGTAGAAAAGTCAACCTTTATTTATACAGCACATTTAAAAAAAGAAAAAAAAAAAAAACAGAAGTTGACCCTAAGTGCTTTACAGAACAAACAACTAAATAAATGACAGTGATATAAAAACAGACTGATTTAAAGATAAATATAAAACATAACAAAATACAAATATTTAAATACAGCATCATATATTTATCCATTTCAAACTATTCAATGAACTAGGGCTGGGCGATATGGCCAAAATTGTTATCACAATAATTGTTTTTATATTGTTCAACGTCGATATTTAGCATGATATACATTTACACATTGCACTTTTTTTTATTTCAAAGTTGATGGAAGAAAAGAAGAAAAAAATTATTCTAAACAGTCAAAATGGTCTCTACAAAACTGCACAGGGGGTCCAGAGGTGGCCAAAGCAGTGGGGTCTGCGGGATCTTTTACCAATTTTACCGTCTTTTACCATTTATCAATTGAAAATGAATGTTAAAAGACCATCTCTTTGTTCTGAAGCATAGTGACAGCAGTCCAGTATTTGTTGGAATATTTTTACATTAAAATTAAATATTTTTTCATATTTCTTTAGATTCAGATACCCAAGTATGAGGCATAGAAGCCTTTTTGACTGTGGAATGATGCTTAATGTGGGTTCAGGGGTGTCCCGAGAGAAAATTAAGAACTTTTTTTTTTTTTTTTAAAAATGAACAAAACATTTCTATATTTTTATTAAAGTGAGAGACTAGTCTACCAACTAGTAATTTTAGTCTGATTAATTTTCACAAAATAATGTTTGGAACAATATTCAAGATTGAAAGATGATGTTGTCCACATCACTGTTGTTCTGTCACGCTCTTCACTGGAGATGAAGAGAGGGTGCAACCGTTGTCATGAAGGCATGCGTTGCGGATGGAATCAATCTATGTCCGACGTAACCTAATTGTTAGCAAGGCAGCTAGCATTAGCAAGTTCGTCCAGTCTGACCCTACGTTACCACTGGCTTGTTGTGAGCGAAGCTGTGAGCGTTTTCAATTCATTTCTATGAAAGCCAAGCGTCATGCTCGCAAGGTGGATCGTAGGATTGGCAGCAGTGCAGAGCAAGCTCTCTCCTAGCGCTTTGAGCGCCTTTTAGTGGATTTCGTCCGCCCCAGTGGAAACGCAGCCTGAGAAAGCCGAACTGCTTGTGTTTTAGCGACACGCAGTAAATATAGAAAATTCCTCAAAAGCTTATCGTGGATTTTCTTTATCATGACATATATTAATATTGTTTCATCGCCCAGACCTACAATGAACTATTCAAAAGCTACAGAGTATAAATACGTTTTAGCGAGAGATCTCAGGTGGAAAAAGCTACCCTTGACAACAGCACTGATCTGCTTACTGAAAAGCAACGAGGAGTCCAAAAGCACACCACAGTCGTGTCATCAGCAAACTTGATGATGCGATTCGAGCTGATTATTGCTGCACAGTCGTGAGTCAGCAGAGTGACTGCTACGTGCAGTCGTAAATAGGCTGCTTGAGTCCATGTCCAGTGGGACTAGAGCGCGTGGACTTTGAACTCGGGTGGTGTTTGTGGATTAATTGAGGATTATCTTGGCCTGCTGGAGTTTTGCTGTTGGCCCTCGCCAGTTTCAGCGGAGAGCTCCCTGCTTGATTGCAAGTTCATACAATCATGGTGCTCCACGTGTCACCGCTGTCCTGGAAGTGACTGGGGGTTCTCTGGGTGTGTGCGCACTCTGCCTCTCTGATGGCCCGGGACAGTTTGGCCCTCGCTGTTCTTAGGGCTGCCTTGTCGCCTGTTCTGAAGCCGGAGTCTCGGGTCCCCAGCAGCGTGCGTGGCTTTCTGCAGTAGTCATCCACGGCTTCTGATTGGAGCGTGAGGTGATGGTCTTGGAGAAAGTGACATCAATGCACTTGCTGATGAAGCTGGTCACTGATGCGGTGTATTCCTCCAAGTTGGTAGAATCGCCATATGTTGCAGCCTCCCTGAACATGTGCCAGTCAGTACACTCAAAACAGTCCTGAAGAGCAGAGATGGCACCTGCTGGCCAGGTTTTCACCTGCTTCTGAAGCGGTTTTGTGCATCTGACCAGCGGTCTGTATGCTGGAATTAGTGGTACATGCCTGGGATGTTTGTGTAAACAAGATCAAGCGCGTTCGCCCCTCTCGTTGTAAAGTCCACATACTGATGTAATTTAGGGAGCACTGTCTTGAGATTAACATGGTTGAAATTAGTTCTTGCACCATTCCGTGTTGATGTAAACACACAAGCCACCACCGCGAGTCTTACCGCAGAGAGCTACATTTCTGTCGGCACGAAACGAGGCGAGCCCATCTAGCTGAATGGCGGCATCTGGAACTCTGTCGCTGAGCCACATATCCGTGAAAACAAAGATGCAGCAGTCTCTAAACTCACGCTGCGTAGCCTGCTGGAGTCGGATGTAGTCCAGTTTATTGACCAGGGAGCAAACATTTGAGAGCAGTATAGATGGGAGAGCAGGCCGGCTAGGGTTTGTTTTTAGCCTAGCACGGACCCCCGCCCTCTTGCCATGCTACTGCTTTCTCGCACACCACTTACGACGTCCTCTCCCACGGCCACCGGCATCAGGCAATGCAGAGGACTGGAGGCCTGGTCTACGCAGCAAGCAGAGTACGCGTAGCGCCTCCTGTAGGTCATCATACAGCTTGGTTGTTACATGAATCCTATATTTGAGCAGTGTCTGGCGATGGTAGACACGAACACCGGTTGCTCCGATGTCCGTGTGCCTAAAAAGTTGGGCTGTTTAACAAAAATAGCACCATTTTGGGTCCAGAGTGGCCGCTGCGTGCTACTGCGCCGCCAACTTGGATCAAAAACTGAGGAAACTCCTGGATAGTGACGAAGAATTAACATTTTCCTCAGAAGAAGAGCGGGACTCCGATGAACATTTGCCTTTCAAAGAGAGACTTGATCCAGCCGAGTATACAATTTTGGATGAGTAAGTCATTTAGTTTTACTTGCATATTAGTTGACATGCTATTTTATATAAACATGCACATATTTTACTATTGGGACTGTTTCCAGACTTGCCAGCCAGGATTCAGAGTATTGAAATATTACTCCTACAAGGCAAGTTTTAGTTATGATTCTGTTTCGGCTAAAGCAAGCATTTAAATTGTATGCTGTATGATATAAATATGATACGTAAAAAGATATATAAATAATATGAATGTTTAGATTATATTTTAACTAGTGTTTATGCTGCCTCATTATAATCAATGAAGCTTGTGCTTGCAAATATGTGTTAGGTAGTAAATGTGTCAAATGTGATGGAAATATGCCCATATTAGAAATTAGAAATCAGCATATTATAATGATTTCTGAAGGATCATGTGACACTGAAGACTGCAGTAATGATGCTGAAAATTCAGCTTTGATAAAAAAATAAATTAAATCGCATTTTACAATATATTCAAATAGAAAACTGTTCTTTTAAATTGTAAAAAGAGATCACAATATCACTGTTTTTAATGTGTTTTGGATCACATAAATGCAGTCTTGGTGAGCAGAAGAGACTTCTTTTAAACTGTAGTGTAGGTCTAAAATTAAGAAAAGTCTTTAAGTAAAGAAAATGTATAGTCAGATTACTTCTTTTAACTTAAAACTTGATTATGATCATTAAGTCTCCTCACATTCATTCTCTTTCGGTCACATTCCTCATTGATAGGCCCAGGGGAGGGGTCTTTGTCTCCTCATGGGTGAATCACATCAATATTCATGATAGGTCATTTGCGAGGAGGCGTGAACTAACTCAAAGTGTCTTACAAAAGTTCAATTACTATATTGTTTCGTATGAATGAGTGGTCAAGACTTTTTTCACATTATATTGTCACAAATCTCTAGTCTACAAGAACCAGTTCTCAAAATGCTTGTGGACAAATGATTAGTATGCGTTATATGGCCTTATTTCAATTACTTAAAAGTTTAGTTTTTTCATAAACCAAGCATAAAATGTTAATTTCACAAAAATACAAACATGTACACACCAGGGTTTCCATTGTCCGGTAATTACCGGACATTGGCCGGGAAAAAAAATGAAATGTCCGACTAAATTAAATCTCTCCGGTCAAATTGTCCGATTAAAATTGCCTAATAATCCCGCCCCCCTAACACAATCTGAATTGGAGAATAAGCCTAAAATGTATCCAGAGTGGACCAAGCTCGCCAAGATAGCCTGTGTAATCCCGGTCTCGAGTGTTCCTGCAGAGAGGGGGTTCTCGCTGCAGAATCGGATCAAGACGAAGCAGCGAAGTCGCCTTGCGGAGAACAAGGTTACGCGGCTTATGCGCATTGCAAGTTGTGGAGAGATACTGGGAAGTTTTGATTTTAAGTCGGCAGCTGCACAATTCAGCACTGCAAAACAGCGTAAAATGTAGCCTAAAATGACAATGTTATAGGCCTAGTCATTTGTTTGTTCCAGTTCATTTGACAAGGAGTCATTTCACGGTGGCCAATTTAAATGTTACCAGCTAAATGAGACATACTGAGAGTGTATAATTAAGTTCGCTTGAGTAAAAACAATAGGCTACTATTCAGATTTTTTATGTGGGGAAGGGGGATTGGTTTGTTAAACAATGAATGTGAAATGCCAATCGGACGTTCATGTTTTTTTCCGTCTATTTGAAAGTTAGGCTAATTAAACATGTTGCATTCTATACGGCCTGATTATGTCATTTTTTAAGTTACATAGCCTGCCTCCAGTTTTCCTCAACTTGACTAATTAAGAGGCGATATTTGACCGGCATATCATCAAAATGTCCATAAAACGAAACCTCTGCCGGTCACTTTGACCGGCACCATTTTTTTCTAGCGGAAACTCTGGTACACACATGTTAATCACATGATATTGTAGCCCAGTTTGTGCTGAATACAGTGTTATCAGACTTTAGCCATTAATATGTTTTTAAGCAACTGAAAATAGCACAAATATCAAGGTTAATATTATTTTGAATGGCCATGGAAAATGAAGCAATGTGATAATTTTACCAAGTCGCAAGAAGTAGTCTATTAAATTACCTGATGAACTTTCACCTTTTGCTGACCCTTTATGCTTCACAGAGCTAATGTGTGCACCTAAATCACTTGCACCTTTATTAGCAACTGACACATAAATGCCAGCTTTACATGTCATACATTCTGCTTCCCTTGGATCTCTACCTAGACGAAAGCATGTGAATTATTTTGCAAATCTTCTGTAAATTTGCACTTTTGTTTGGGCATCGTTTCCACTCAGCTGTCATTTCCTGCTATTTGCAAGCAACCGTTTGATGTCAAACACAAAAGGGCTTCACGCATTTGTGGAGAGATTGACTGGCAGGAATTTGGCCAATAGTTGCAGCAAGCCTCTTATAATCAACCAATTGATGTGCAAGGCGGCGGGACTTACAAAGAGGGGTTAAAGCAATGCAAATATGCGTGCACAAACAATGAAGTATTAGACCAGATGCACATCATAATGCAACTAAAGCCGAATCCCGGACATTTTTAGAAATCCCGGTCGGATGCTTTTTTTTAAGGTCTGAAAGAGGACATGTCTGGGAAAAAGAGACATACATTATAAATGTGGCACTGGCCCAATCAGGCAAGTGACAATTTTAGCAACTGGCCGGAAGCTCTCGCACACTGGCCATCGGGCAGTCCTTATTGTCGAGCCCTGCCTTAAATAAACAATATACTGTAACAATCCTGGTTCTTGACTGTATCAAGGTTCAAGGGCCATTGGTGAAGGTCTCCACTCCAATTTAAAAAAAAAAACCAAATATACTAGGGGCATATATAAAACAAATGTTTTTTTATGTTGACTTTGACTTACAACAATGTTACTTATGATCTACTGAGTTACAGCCTTGTGTGAATAAGACAAGAGTGTGTATATGTGGGTGTGTGTGTTGATAAGTTACCTATCCAAAAGCCACTGACAACAGTCTCAACAAGCTTTAACATTGAAAAAATAAAAACAGTTAATTAACACACCAACAATCCTATGGGATCTGCACGCACGCGCGTGCACACACACACACCAGCAGGCAGCGGTGACAAACACACAACACCAAGATATGATTCTCACTGGAGCATGGCACTCTTGCATCCAGCCGTTAGATTATCATTCATGAATCTCCCTTTAGAATCGTTCACTATTAAAATTGCATTATGCATTTCTTCAAATAAAATCATGTATTTTCGATAATGAACAAAAGATTGCTGAATAATTGAGCTAGTTTGTTTTACTGATAGTTGTCTCTATCCATCCTCCATCATGATGACGGGAGACAGCTGCATGTGAGCATAAGAAATGTCTCTGTACCAGAAGTGATTTCAAACCTGAGCCTACTGAGGATTAAACTTGCTATGTGCAGACAGAGCTGCGGAGAGACAAGAGCACTTAGTGCGAGCAGCACAGAAGCTACTGCAACAGATTATCAGAACTGATGTTATTTAGAAATGCAGGCTCCGGTTGGGATGACACTCTGGTACCGGAATGGATGTTTCATATTTGTGGTTGGTGTGGAGGCAAGAGCGCATGTCTTTGATTGTAGAACAGTCAGGCTTCTGTAGTCAGAGGTCACTTGGGAAGATTCATCTGCTGATAATTACGTTACAGAATTATGAATGGCCAGCAAATAAGAGAGCCCTCCTCATTGCTTTCATGCAGGATACACATCCTCTCTTTGTGATTTCAAATGCGGGAACATAAATTCTATTAAAAAGACTCTTATTAACTAGAAATCACTGTGTAGTGGTGCATCAATCGATCGGCCACTGATCTAAATCATCCGATCTTCGTCTCAAGTCTGTGATGGGGGTCATACCTAGAATCAGGGTCGATCTTTTTTGCAGCACGCAGAGAAACACACATACACTGCTACTCTTAATGAATGTGTGCTTTCTCAGCTCTTGGAGGAAACTGGCGATTCGTCCTCTGGCAACCGGATTGAGGCGAGTCACTATGCCACCAAAAGGACTTCGAGAGCACTGTGAATTGGGCATTCAAAATTGGGGTGAATCACATGTGTATGAATATTAAGTTGCCCATTTTCTAGAGTCATTATGGTAGTTATACTGACTCGCTGTACAGTGAGAGAAGAGGATTAAGAGACTGAAAACAGGTATAATAACGAATTAAACTAATAAACATGCATATACAAATCTGAATATACGTGATATAATGGGAGTCGTGACAATCAGACGTTGTGTTGAGCGATAGAGCATTTGTTTGATTTCAACAATTCTGTGTATGTCTCATGTGTCATCATTAGGTTGCATGACACTGCAGCATCTGCTTTGCAAGTTAAAAAAAAATAAATAAATAAACCTTGTCAATTATTACAAACAAATAGTTTTTTTGCCTTTTGTCCTCTCCTTTCATCTTTTCAATGGCTCACTCTCAAAGCCCTCTTTGCAAATTTTGTGCTCACTACTTAGAACACTTCACCTTTTTTAATGCCCTACATGGTTTAATTTAATGCATAAAATTTAAATGAATGAAAAGTTACAATTATGTTAAGTTCATGAAAACCGCACTGATATTTATGACCCAGAAGTAGATACAACAGAAACTAATGTTACGTATGATACATGCAGCAACAATAGGGATAGGTTGAACGATTTATATTCTGATCCAGAATTGTATTGCTGATAATAAATTATTTATTAGAAAACTATGAAATATTCTGTCAACTTGTTTATCCATGACATCTCAAGGACTGGAAAACAACTTCTAAATTCAAGGATTTTTCCAGGACTGCACAAAACCGCTGTTTACCCAGAACATGTCTTTGGAGAGGGTCATATATTTTAAAACAGCTGTGAAATGACCAGTGAGCTCAAATTTCCCTTAATTCAAGGTAATTCAATGCATTTTGGATGGGCTGTGAGGACAGTCTATAAATATAGGGCACACACGTCTCATGATGTGGTATAAACAGACCACCCTTATTAAAACGGTCTCTGTCTCCAGCGTGGCTGTGTTAGATTCATGATTGACACCACATGATCATTTGGCTTCAGTCTGCCTCTCTTTTCCTGTCATTTGGAGGCTGACTCACCCAATATAACCCAAACCCTCCACCGCAACCAGTGTCTCTGCCAGACTTTGCTCATCATTTATTTCTCAGGACCGCATCCCATGAGAAATCAGCATGAGCTGGACCATTTGCCATACTCAGCATCTATAAGATTTGGAGTCATAAGTCTATTCATACAAATGCAGTGTTGTATGTTGGTTTTAAACACCTAGTTCAAAACCCTCTTAAATTTGAATAATTTTAAGTAATTCTAGCGTAAATTTTAAATAAAATGTACAGTTTCATCATATTTTTGTTTTAGCTCTTGCTTAAGCAAACAATCAAACCACACTGGCATGCATTAAGTAAAACTTCAACTATATTACGAAGGCCACGTTATAAATTTATCAATTACAATATTTGCTGTCCAAAATTGTTTTTATATTTTTGTGTTTTCACTTTTACAGTTTCGGTGTTTCATGAACCATTTTGTGCCAAAACCTTTTTCACTTTTAATTTAGCTGAAGAATCTATAATAGGCTGTTTAATGAGAGGTATAGGTCTAGATATTGTTTTGGCAATTGTGATTGAATATATACTGTACTTAAGTATCCTTGATGTGTAAGTTATGCTTTTTCTAATATAAAAAGAAAGCCAAAAACATCCTTACAAACATCATAGAACGTTTATTAAATTCTGACTTTTAAGAAGTCGCAATATTTCAACGCACTCCACCGGATGAAGTGCATTCATATACCTTATTTATAGCTCAACCAATCCAACAGATTGATTTTTACAGTCAACATAAATAAAAGCAAATAAACATATTTACATAGACGACTGAACAGACAGCTGGGCTTAAGGATTGAAACTGGGACTTTAACCATCACAGGAAAAACAAAACAGAAAACATCTGATGAACATGACTGAAACTGAATTGTGTCAAAACCAAAAGCTACATTTGCTATTATGAAACAGGCTGGCTGTGATCAAAACAGCCATCAATACAATGAATCTAAACAGAGAGATGTCATTTGTGACAGGGAAAGATCTGTTGGAAGGGCTTGCCCTGTAGCCACAGTGATCTGAACAATCAGGATTAGCACTCTTGGTTGTCTTTACGGAGTCAAGTTCACAGCAACAGGTTAAAAGATGAAGGATTCACAAAGTGGTCCCTGACGTGGATTACAGCACAAAGCATCATGTGATTGTGATTAAGGGTCAGAGGTCATAATCTCATGTCTGTTCTGCAGCATAAAGTCCCATTCAGGAAACACGCCAGTATTCGCACAGAGAATGCTCCTAAAGGTCCAGAGGCACCAAGTGCTCTTCCATATGTCTTTTAAGGGGCTTTTCCACTGCACGGTACAACTCAACTCAGCTCGCTTTTTTGGGGGTTTTCCACTGTGGATAGTACCTGGTACCCGATACTTTTTTTAGTACCACATCGCCGATACTAAATGTGACAGCAAAATCCTGCAGATCACTGATTGGACAGGGAGAATCGCTACTACCAGCTTCACTGGATTTCCAACACGGGACATCAACCCGCTAGTTTTAAAGTTAGTAACAGCGATAACAGTATCATTTGTTCACGAGACTTTCGAATTGTGAAAAAAGAAATGGCTGTGCGCAAAACCATGACATGGTCAATAAACGAGGTGCAGACGGTCCACTCGTTAGAGAAGAAAGAAACGATGCTAAACTAAAAAGTCTCTCAGGAAGTGTCTCAGCTTTTGGCCCCACACGGCTACCAACAGTGTAGGGGAAAAGTAAAAAAAAACTTAAGAGACTACAGAACCATCAAGGAAAAGTTTAAGTGCTTCGACCAAATGGACGCTATCTAAACTGGTGAGCAATGATGGAGGATGTATGTTTTGTATGGTTTTTTCAAACCACTCCTGATTCAATTCCAAGTCACTTAGTCTGACAGCGCAGAAGCCTCATACTGACCATAACAGTGTCTCGTTAAAGTCCAGCTTTAAAAGGCAGTTTAAAAATCTTCACTTCCACTGAGCAATATGCAGTTTCAGATTTATCCAGTAATTCACACCTAAGCCACTAACATGTTTATCAGTAACTGCGAGTGGCTAGAACGCCTTATAACTTGTGCGTTTCGTCTGGAACGAGCACCTTTAAAGCAAACAAAGCCTCTCTTGCTTACTTGGTATTTAAGCCTATTAACATTAAAGGAGAAAAATAACACGATACAATTTCTGTTTGGACAGGAGAGCACATATTGCACAATTTCCAGTTTAAGACATGCAGAGTGAACAGCGTCAAAAGGCAGGTCTTTCATCAGCACTGGATAAACAACAACTCTCCTTCAACAAGTGTGTGTGTGTGTGTGTGTGTGTGTGTGAGTTTGAGTGTAAGAATAGTACATCTGGGAGTAGAGCAGGGAATCGTGATTGTGGTGACAGTTAAATGAAAAAAAGAAAAAGAAAAAAAAAACTACCGGTTTAATGACTGGTTGCACTGTGACAACTTACCCAAAATAGCGTGCCAACATTGCCCAGTATTGGGGCAATTTGTCACAAAAGGTTAACATGAGATCAGTGGGTTGGATATTTTTCCGGGCCAATAATGGTGAAAATGTTAAACAGCTTTTCTCTTTTTAAGCAAAGTCTTTCAGGTATGCAGCAACTGACTTTAAAAAATAAAGCTACCCTTAGAAATATTCACGCAGTAAGTTTGACAACCAGCCCCGGTCTCCCCTTATATGGCAGTAAAGTTAACTTGTCCGTTTTGAACCAGTGTTTATAGTATAAGTCAAGTATATGTATAAACATCAGTCTAGTGGCAAGGGTTTAAAGTGCAAAAGTAACAACACGCGTGGAAACAATGGGCACAACAAGACATTTTTGCAAATCACAATGACGTATATCTCATTGATAACCTATTTCAAAACATTAAATGCCAGACGTAGGTCGTGTAACATCATAATTATTTAAAAAGAAGCTTTGAGATATGCTGCTAATAAGCGACAGATAAACTACCGTCACAATACCTCTGGAGAAAGCTACTTTGCAAATCCCATGTCACGACTCGCGAACATCAGCTGTGAATAAAAGTGGCATCAGACTCACCTGAAGCGGCCGCCGCAGTGCTGGCACTGGTCCCCAACCCATCCCGGCTCGCATTCACACACGCCGCTGGCTGTGTTGCACTGGCCGTTCAGGCACGGTTTATCGCACTCTTTCGGTTCCGTGGCAGCAGGCAGATGCACCAGTCCACTGAGGACTGTGAGGAAGAGAAGACACCGCAGTGTGGTCCCGGAAAGGCCTACACGGGCCAGGCCGAGAGTCGGACACCAGCCCCAGCCGAGGGCCCGCCGAACCTCAGGGGCCATTCGGGCAACAATGGCAGACAGTCGGTGGAGAATCTGCTGCTAGTTCAGGGGACAAAGGATAGCTGTATCGTTGATGCTTTCGGCGGCCTGTGTTTTTTTTGTTTAATGGAGACGGATTTGTATCGTTTCTTCAAGTTCACATCTTACCGACGCTTATCGCTGCAGTACCGAGACGCGTATTGACACCCGGAAATGACGGAGACTATACGAGATGGAGAAGTGCGCAGTGGTTCTTGTTTTTATGTTTTGTGGTTGGCAAACCAGCTAATGAAGCATTACCGCCACCATTTGGACTGGAGTGTGCAACAGCGAGTGGTTGATATGGAGCGCGCGGATTCAGTCAGTTGATTATAACTAATAGTCTCAAATCAATTAACATTCACATTTAGACACTCTACAATATCACGGGAATATATCGCTATGATAATAGGCACCTATAGAGCAAAATAAAATAGTTCATTTTTGGTGGGACAGGTACGTGGTTGGAACGTGTCCTAAAATTAAAACGAAAACGTAATTCAGTCCTTCCTAAGACACTTGTCATACTTAATGTAATTTGCATTTGTTAAGGTTATTATCCGATTTTACCACTCATTCTGCTGTATCACAAGTTTATTTACTGTCTGTACAGTCTAACTATAGCGCAACAGCGTCTCCTTGTGGCATTTTGAGGTAGTCAACCATCACTTCACTTTAGTAGATTCTGATAAATAATGTGTCGCACCTTTTAATGGGGAGTTCACTTGTTTCTGAACCTTTTTTTTTTATTCGACACAAAGATTGTTGGTTAATTTATTTATAAGGGAATGTTTACTCATTAGGTCCTGTGACTGGTCATCATTTCTTAAAAAAAATAAAATAAATGTATACCATTTCTAATCAGCTTATTGCAAATATTTTTTTAGTACAAATATTTAATGTATTCTCTATTAATATTAAAAGGGAAACAAGCTTACTTTTTAATAAAATAATTAATGAAAATAAAAGCTTATAATCACACCAAGCTCACATAAAAGCTAAGCTTTTGCTACTGAATATTTATCCTCACTTTTTAATGAGATAGATCACCCATCAATGGAAATTCTCTCATCATTTACTCACCCTCATGCCATCCCAGATGTGTATGACTTAAATTTTTCTGCAGAACACAAATTAAGATTTTTAGAAGAATATCTCAGCTCTGTAGGTCCTTACAATGCAAGTGAATAGTGAACAATGCTAAATGGTTACAAGCTAAAAAATAAATAAATAAATAAAATGAAAAAAAAAAAAATCACAAAGGAAACATAAAAACACTCCAGAAGACTCCAGTGGTTAAATCCATGTCTTCAGAAGCAATGTGATAGATGTGGATGAGAAACAGAAGAATATTTATGTCCTTCTTTTTTTCTTCTATAAATCTCCACTTTCACTTTCACACTTTTCTTTTCTTTTTGGGGATTCACATTCTTCATGTATATTGGCACATACTATGTTCAAAGGTGGAGATTGACAGTAAAAAAGGGACTTAAATATTGATCCGTTTCTCACACCTATCATATCACTTCAGAAGACATGGATTTAACCACTGGAGTTTTATGGATTACTTTTATGATGCCTCTATGTGCTTTTTGGAGATTCAACATTTTCGTACCCATTCACTTGCATTGAATGGACCTAGAGAGCAGAGAAATTCTTCTAAAAATCTTAAATTTGTCTACTGCAGAACAAATTCTTACACACCTGGGATATCATGAGGATGAGTAAATGATGAGAATTTTCATTTTTGTGTTATCTATTACTTCAAAGAATTTTGGCAAGTCTTACATATAAAAAAAAGAAAGAAAAAAAAGGAATATTCTCTGGGCCAAAATTTAGTTTAATTGTCATAACATTACACATCAAGTCATCCAGACCCTTACAGCCTGCTTTTTATCTTACACTTAAATCTTAATAATATATACTCTAGTTAAATATACTTGATATCTGTGAGTTATGTTTTTTTCTAATATAAAAAGAAAGCCAAAAACATCCTTACAAACATCATAGAACGTTTATTAAATTCTGACTTTTAAGAAGTCGCAATATTTCAACGCACTCCACCGGATGAAGTGCATTCATATACCTTATTTATAGCTCAACCAATCCAACAGATTGATTTTTACAGTCAACATAAATAAAAGCAAATAAACATATTTACATAGACGACTGAACAGATAGCTGGGCTTAAGGATTGAAACTGGGACTTTAACCATCACAGGAAAAACAAAACAGAAAACATCTGATGAACATGACTGAAACTGAATTGTGTCAAAACCAAAAGCTACATTTGCTATTATGAAACAGGCTGGCTGTGATCAAAACAGCCATCAATACAATGAATCTAAACAGAGAGATGTCATTTGTGACAGGGAAAGATCTGTTGGAAGGGCTTGCCCTGTAGCCACAGTGATCTGAACAATCAGGATTAGCACTCTTGGTTGTCTTTACGGAGTCAAGTTCACAGCAACAGGTTAAAAGATGAAGGATTCACAAAGTGGTCCCTGACGTGGATTACAGCACAAAGCATCATGTGATTGTGATTAAGGGTCAGAGGTCATAATCTCATGTCTGTTCTGCAGCATAAAGTCCCATTCAGGAAACACGCCAGTATTCGCACAGAGAATGCTCCTAAAGGTCCAGAGGCACCAAGTGCTCTTCCATATGTCTTTTAGAGAACTTGGAGATCCAATCAATCACCACAAAGATCTGGCTCTATTATCTCAAACTCAACACATTTGACAACAATTCTTAGGAAAAAAGGCCCATAGACGTTGAAAAAAGTTGTGTAAAAAGCAGTTACTATACAGGAAATTCCATCATATACAAAAAGAAAATTACATTGGTTCCCTTATTCAAAACTGATATGAAAAATCCTACAATCAGTCATTACCTGATATGTTACAATTAAGGGTGTGTGCCGAATATTTGGTTGAAGTGATTCTTCATACTGTGAAAGTGATTAGTCAAAGCTATTCATTAGCAAAGCAAATCATTACAAATGATTAGAGATACAGTAAACAACCTTTTTGGGTGCTATAAGAGATTAAGTATTTTACAGAATGGTTTTTACAGTCTGCATTTCAAACCACTCCTGATTCAATTCCAAGTCACTTAGTCTGACAGCGCAGAAGCCTCATACTGACCATAACAGTGTCTCGTTAAAGTCCAGCTTTAAAAGGCAGTTTAAAAATCTTCACTTCCACTGAGCAATATGCAGTTTCAGATTTATCCAGTAATTCACACCTAAGCCACTAACATGTTTATCAGTAACTGCGAGTGGCTAGAACGCCTTATAACTTGTGCGTTTCGTCTGGAACGAGCACCTTTAAAGCAAACAAAGCCTCTCTTGCTTACTTGGTATTTAAGCCTATTAACATTAAAGGAGAAAAATAACACGATACAATTTCTGTTTGGACAGGAGAGCACATATTGCACAATTTCCAGTTTAAGACATGCAGAGTGAACAGCGTCAAAAGGCAGGTCTTTCATCAGCACTGGATAAACAACAAATCTCCTTCAACAAGTGTGTGTGTGTGTGTGTGTGTGTGTGTGTGTGTGTGTGTGTGAGTTTGAGTGTAAGAATAGTACATCTGGGAGTAGAGCAGGGAATCGTGATTGGTCAACGATGAGTTAAAAGGGGCCTTATTTAAATAAATAAAGCTGCTAAAGGTGGATGTCGATCACTCTTGGCAAATAGGCCTTGACTGGCCAGTTGAGAATGGATGAAGTGGGCAGTATCTTCATTTATTGTTACTATGAGGTTTAATGTGTGTGCATGTGGTGTGTGACTCCTGTTTTAGTGGTGTGTTGAATGATCAGTTGTCCAAATGGAAGTTTCTGGAACAGAAGTGACTGTCAGTACAATGAAGTCTGATTGTTGTGTGTGCCAAGGAGGTGGTGACTGGTTGCGTTTGTTGTCCTGTAGATGAGGTACAGTTTATGGATGTCTTTGAGTGGGAGTTCTAGTTTGATGAGGATATCTGTCGTGATGGCCGTCCTGCAGACGATGCGCTGTATGTCCGAGTGCGTGGTCGGATTCTGCAGGGCACCTCCAGCTCCTGGAACAGAGGGGCCTCTGTGATTTCTGATGCCTCCGGCCGCTCTGCGGGCACTTGAGACAGCATACAGTGCACCATTTGAGCCTGAAACATAAACATAGACATAGACAATGATATCAGCGTGTGAAATGATCCACAATAATATCTCAATTATAAAGTGACTGATTGACAATTTAAACTTTGAGTCAAGTATATAACCCATGTCAAGACAAGTTGAAAAGGACTAACAAGAGGCTCAGATTAATAAAGATTAGGCTGGAACCTTAAATTATTGAGAATTTCCATTCAAAAGACATTTTACATCCATAATGTGACTTATTTCTGATTGAAAAACATACGACGCGAATTCATTTTATCCATCGTGAATTGAGTTTGATAAAACAGTGCCTATATACAATAGCTATTTGATTACTAATAAACAATATCCAATTTCCAAAAGTGACTTCAGCAGAAAAAGAAATTTGGGCAAGATCTAGTTATTACATTTTGATTAAAGATTACAAAAAAATAAAATAATAACAACATGCACAAATGAAAAATTAAAAAAAGAAACATGCAGTAAAAAGTAAAGCAGGTTAAATTGTATTTCATGTTTATTTCAATAGCATGTTTAGAATGGATTTCCCAATTGTACAGTCACTTCCACCTCCATTATACAGTACCCAATAGTATAAGAACACAAATAAACTTACTTCCTGGACATTGGCCTTATAGAAAACAGCAGGAAACTGCAGGGCTCTGACCTCTGTGAGTGTCTTAGAGAAAAGCATTCAGACATTATTGAAATTGGTATAAGACATTTCTTATATGTATTGTGTATATGTATACATTTTTTATATTTAATAAGACACTAGACCGTTGTATTTGTAAGTGGTCTTACCCTGACTCTCTCCATCTGTGTGCGGAATGGATAGAGCAGCTCAAAAAGAATCAGTCCGAGGGAATAAATGTCCACCTTGTGGGAATAAGAATTCCCAGACAGCTACAGGAGGAAGAAATGAAGCAACAGAGACTTCAAAAAAGGTACATAGATTAGCTCATCAGTACACATGAAAATGTAATACTTGGTGTTAGGGGTTTGTTTAAACCCCAACTGTGGGCAATAGTAATGCTTGTCTTAGTAAGAATCATTACTTATATGGTCTATAAAGCAGGCTTGTTTGGTTTTATACTGAACAATCAGCATCATTTTCACATCAAACTGTTTACAGTGTGTTCAGAGAGTGAATGGAGCTGACCTGCTCAGGGCTCATGTAGAGTTTGGTGCCCACTTGGCCAGTGTGACGGGCATAGATTGGCATTGGCGTAAGGGAACTCAGCTCCTCATCGTCTTCTTCCTGATCCGTGGCAGTTACCAGTCCAAAGTCTCCCACCTTTACCACGTCATCCATTGTGAAGAAGATATTAGAAGGCTGAGTGAGAAGGACAAAGAGAGTGAAAGAAAAGTGAAGTGGTTTGCTTTGTAAAACCAGTCACTGCAATCAGTAAATCATTAAGAATGAATTGAACCCACTGACAGCACCATATATTTCGGTCTTAGATTTAGCACCCGATTCACTGAAGGAATTTTGCAAATCAAGTAACGCCTCTAATATGACCACAAAATTAGTGCAGAACAGAGGTAGAGTGATATATCGGTTTTACAGATTAATTGGTGCCGATAGTTGTATTTTTTAACTATCATAGAGGTCTGCAATCCGGCCCGGGCCTAAAGGGACCCATGAACCCAAAGGGTTTCGGGACGGGTTCAGGTCAGTTCTTCAAGTAGGACATCAGGTTCGGGATGGGTTCAAGTTTGTAATTAATAAAAAAAATAAACTTATTTCACTCACATACACGCGCAAAAATGAACGAGTTAGGCTTTGGTTTACACTGAAAGTGTTTGTGTGCGTGTCTGATCGGTTTTCCCATTGTTTTCCTATGTAATCACAAGCTGCACTACATCTTCCTGTTTCTTCAGCGACTTGTGCAGGACCGGCATCGTGTCAAGTTATAAAGAACGCATTTTGAGAGACCTGCACTTTGTTTCATCCTTTGCGCTGCGTCTAGCTTGTTTTTTGTGCAAATGTCAAAAAGATTCAACGTTCTGAACAAGTTCAGGTTGCACAGAGAGAACTGTTGCATTGTTTCATATTATTCCAGATTGTTCTGCACCAAGCAAATTTTCAGCAAATAAACAGTAAGGCATTACTTCTTTTCCCTTCTGCTCTAGTTTACTGAGGGGCTGCCGTGCCTCATTAAAACTGTGTATGTTTACTGTTTCAATACTGTTACAAATGTTGCCTCTATGTTTACATATAATACAGCCTATTGCAACAGTACTTGCTAGGATAAGAAATTATGAAGATAGTGGAGTGATTTCGGGTTCGGTCTTATAATCTGACGGTATCGTTCGGGTACGGGTCAGGTTTCATTTTAAGGCCTGTGCACACATCTAATCTATCGGTTGTCTGTAAACATCTATGCAGTCAGTTTTATGTTTATTAATATTATTCGGCATATATTTATTCTATATCAATAAACTAGCGAAATATTTTTATACAAAAATCTTCATCTGGTGAATATTTAGGCTATAGAAAGCTTAATTTGGTTAATACTTAAATGTAGAACACTGAAACAGGGCAGACTCTGTCATTTCAAAATAAAAGTCCCAGGTGTATTTTGGGCTTGTTTATAGTTAAAAGTCCTCACTATGCATAAAAATCTTAATTTTACTGGTTATTATAGGGATTTTAGTAGCACAATAAACTGCTTTTTGGATTCTATTCATTTTTGGACTCTTGTAGCCTCAATGTCAGTGCACATCATAGTAAGGAACGACTCATAGTAAAGGAATTTTTCTATCATTCTATAAATCGATTTTAAACTATTGGTCAGTTATCAGCCTTTTCTACCACCTTAGTTATTGATATTGGCAAAATCCACTATCGGTCGACCTCTTTTGCAGAATACAATTTGCACAGCACAAATACCCATCTTGCAGGCCAGTTCTGAGTGCTAGGTTGTGGAGAATGCAGCAGACTAATGCAATCTTTTATAATTTACAAGGACACTCCATCACTGGAATCCAGATATCTGAATCTTCTCTTTAAAATCCCGAAAGTGAGCTCAACTGCACTGAGCATCTTGATATATGCCTGGTTATAATGCTCTCCCTCCTTCATTTGATCATCATGTGACAAATTACTCCTGCCATGAGCTCAAGAAAATGCACAAATAAATCCCTTTTTCTGAATAAACAGCAATCTATAATGAGCCTAATTTACATATAAAGGAGGCATTTATGCACTAAAAAGAATGACAATGACTTAATAGTTAAGTGCAGCATTATTTCAGCTGATTTAGCATCTGCTTGAACAGGATTGTAGGCGTTTATTGAATAAGATGTAGGTTTTTGCGAAAAACACTGCACACAAAAGTGGCGCAACTGTGAATTTTCTTGTTTTCAAGTGAATTTGAGTGTTTATGGCATGTTGTCCTACCTTAAGATCTCTGTGCATAAGTCCTTTGCTATGTAAAAAATCCACAGCCTCTGCAATCTGCAGGAAGATGTCCAGACACTGTGCATGCTCCCTGAGCTCAGGCAAACATCTCTGGGCCATCCAGTCCTTCAAGTTCTCCTTCCTGCACAGCTGCATCTGAATGTACAGGTAGACTTTAGGTGTGAGCGGGGGCCACACAGCAGGGCAGGGGGTGCTGGGGACCAGGCTCATAGAGGTGGGCCGTGGAGGTAATGAATAGGGCGGCCCGGTTGATGTACTACACTGGGGTTTGGAACCAGACCGTGAAGGACATGCAGGTGGCACAGGCGGGCTTCCGCTGAAGTCACTTTCATTGTCCTGGTGTTCACAGCCTGAGTCCTCAAAGACAATATCAAAGGAGGAGGAAGTGCAGTCGCCATGAGCTAATGTGCGGGGAGGGCAGAGCTCGAAGGAGTGGGGTGAATCGTAGGCTTCCAGGACAGTGTCTGGATCGGCTTGACTGTCTTGCTCTGACATCATACTGTCCGGCCCCAGACCCTCTACACACACCTGATCGCCAGCGCACACACTCGTATCCCCATCAGCCATGCACATGCACAAGGAGTCCAGCGGAGAGAGAGTGGCCACAGGAACCTTGACTGAGAATGCTTCCATGTGGTCAGGAGAGCTCAGCAGCCAGTCAGCGCTACTGTATAAAAAAAGTCCTTTCTATTAATGTCATTTTCCCTATTTAATAATGTCGTACTTAAATACACCAGGGGCCGATTGCATAAAAATGTTTTGGTCTTAATAAAAAAATCTAAAATGTAAGACAGCAGACACCTAGGCTAACTTTTGTTAACATTCCAACTGAAACAGTGGGTGCTTCAGTTGAGTGCTAAAAGGTGCTTCTAAAACTTTGATTTCAACAATGGTAACAAAATGTCATGTGATTTTTATTATTTGGGTTAAAATCACTAAATTTGTACATTAGAATTAATTTTGAAGCACTGTAGTCCTATAAGCAAATATATTCTGAAAATTAAAACTGTATTGATCGTCCACTGTAGGCCATTATTTAAAGCTGTTCAGTGTCTTACAATGCAATGCAAATTAGACTGTCTTACTAAAGGCAACTGTGAGCTTGTTTTATGCAACAGGCTTTCTATGGCGTCTTTAGCTAGTCAAACTAATTATTAAACGCGGACTTAAATTAATGGCTATGTTATGCAACAGGCCCCAGATATATGTATTATAATGATTATAAAATATAGCAATGCATAGCATAGTATAACATATAATAGTGTTATTGGTGTAGTGCAGTATAGTGTAGTATAATATAGTATAATACAGCATAGAATAGTATAGCATTGTGTAATGTTGTATAGTAAAGCATATTAAAGTATAGCATAGAATCATACTATAGTATAATACACTAGCATTACAGAATAGCATAGCATATTATAAAAATAAAAATAAAATGTAGTATAGTAGTATAGCAATAGTTTGCGATTACTGGATAAATTATTAAATAGAATTTCATAGTGGTTGCCATCACAAAGAATTAATTTTAGCCAATATTATATTTTAGAGTGAAGCATAACTAGAAAGAATACAGTCACTCTCAAAATGTCCATGAATTTTCCAACACTTTCCTAAAATACTAAAAAACAGAAAAAAAAGTTGTACATTTAACACTGCATATTTCCCTGATATTTCCAGGTTTTCCATCACTTTGGAAACCCAAATTTAATTAAAGTTTCCAAGTTCACATTCAAAGATAATTTTTCACACCTGGTGTCTTTGAGCCAGCGTTTATCCATGATCTCTTGCCAGCCCTGGGGCGGACTCTCCTGCCAGGCATTAAAGTAACGGATGATGCCTGGGTGTTCCAGCTTAGCAAGAGCCTTCACCTCTCGCATGACCTTCTCACGGGCCAACTCCCTACAATCACAAACACAGCATTAAACGCAAGCATACAGACACCTGTATCTGGATTGATGGGCTCTGGCAAATGGGCATCTGGTCGCTTGGGTTCTAGTGATTGAGTTTTGATGAAGCGTTACTGTTTTCATGTGAACTGTTACCTGTTGGGTAGACGGATCCTCTTAATGGCGTAGTTGCAATCGTCTACTTTGTTGCGTGCCTCAAACACAACACCAAATCCACCACGTCCCAAACATTGAACAGGCTCAAAGTCTGTCAGGTATCTGAAATCAAGACTTTGGTCTTTATCTTCTGAACCAAATAATCTGACAGCTCTTAGAGAAGACAACTGCAAAAGTTCAGCTGAATTGACAAATAAGAATGTGTGTGTGCTGAAGTCAAAGTTTAATTATATTAAATAAAACAATTGCATATAAAATTTGTCATGTTAAACTTGAAAACACAAATAAATGTAACAAGCGCATGTGTCATAAAAGCAATGAATTTACCCATGAGAATTGAAATGCAAAATATGATCATAGTGCCATCTGTGCATTTCATATTCAGCAACTGCAAGTGTCTAATGTACCAAAATCTATTTTAAGAAATGTGTTTGAATTTTCCCATTCGATTCAATTTCAAGTAGTTTAATTATTTCAATATTTGCAATATCAAAAATCAAAAGATGCTAATTGCACACTGAATTAATTTAACTCACTGAATTAGTGAGTTAAAACTCACTTCGCTAATTATTTTTAGGATGCAAATTAAAAATATAATATTTTTTTGCTAGACCCTTTTAGTCTGTTTTGCAATCCACAGGTACACCTCCAATTCGGTACACCTCCTTTCAGAAGCTAATTGTCTGAAGGCTTGACATCATTTTTGGAATTTTCCAAGTTGCTTAAAGACACAGTTAACTTAGTGTATGTAAACTTCTGACCCACTGAAATTGTGATGTAGTCAATTAAAAGTGAACAGTCTGTCTGTAAACAATTGTTGGAAAAATTACTCATGTTATGCACAAAGTAGATGTCATAAACAACTTTCCAAAACTATAGTTTGCTATACAAATATACTATATATAATATATTATATAACCTCGCAATTTACAGGACTTAAACCAGGGCTCGACATAAACACTTGTCTGCTTGTCCAAGACGAGTGGATTTTTGAAGGGGCAAGTAAAAGAGAATTTTACTTGCCTGACCAGACAAGCAGACCGATTAAAACATCAATAACAAAAAAAAAAAAAAAATAACCAGCTGCATTTGTGATAGACACTTATTAGAAAAGTTAATATTCTTATTCTGCGGTTCAAAGTAATCCAGAGAACGCAATTTATGATTCGCAAGTGATCTAGTAACAACTGCGCCCTGTTTGATGCACGCCAGAAAGGTTCAAAATTCCGCCAAAATGTCCATCTTAGTGAGGTATAAATACACTAAAGTGAACATAAACACTTGTTTGGTATAGGTATTTAGGACTTGTAGGTATATATGCAAGCTAATAGACCTGCTGCTGTCTAGTGTGTCATTATAATAATCAAACAACCAGATCAGGAAAAATGAGAAAACACTCACTACTCTTGACTGGGTAATTTCAGTAGCTTTAAAAAGTATTAATGTATTATCATACAGTGAATACCAGTAGCAGTTTTATGTTGCATTTCATTCGGAATGTTTACTTGAATGTTGAAACTGCTGTTAAAAAAATCTTAATTTTAATAGTTTTTATTGTAATTTCATTACTGACTGTTTACTAGTCTTGAATAATTACTTTGGAACTTTAAACCATTCTTCCATATTTAACATATTAGTTAGTGTTATTATTTGTTGTGGTATTGAAGAATCGTCAAATTTTACTACAGACTACAGAAATTTTGGTATTGTGATAATGTATAGCCTTTATTGTACATGGTAGATCTTGCTGCAATAACATGATGAAAGAGTATATCTCAATCCATAGAAGTGTGAGTGTGTGCACCCCTGCATTAAATGATGACGATATAGGCTTTCCTTTATTTGAATACCACACGTAACATAAAATAATTATCATATGACAGAAGTCTCCTCCCCTACCCAGTGCAGTTTACATTTCAGTCACAGAAAATTGAATTGACTGCATAGGAACACTATTAGGTTGGACATTGGTCATAATTTTAGAAAAATATACAACATACTTGAGCATGTCCTTTTTTCTCAAGGACAAGTAAGTTTTTTTTTACTCAGACAAGTGAATGACCATTTTACTTGTCCAGAGAGTCCGGGTGGCAGAGGACAAATCTCAGTTGTCTCTGAGTCCGAGACAGTCAATTCGTGCATCTTATCACGTGGCTTGTTGAGCGCGTTACTGCAGAGACCTAGCGTGTGTGGAGGCTCACGCTATTCTCCGCGGCATCCACCCACAACTCACCAGATGTCCCACCGAGAGTGAACCACATAATAGCGACCACGATTAAATTTACGAAGTGAAAATGCGTAAAAAAAAGTGTGGGAAATTTGTCATCTGCTGGTTTCCATTTACATTATCTTTTATTGATAAAAATGGTCGTCATGCTTTAAAAAAAAAAAAAAAAACACAAAATCATTATCACAAAATATATCTGCCCTTAAGCCATTTCCATACAGAAATGTTGGTATATCGCTAACTGTGTACCTTTCACCTCCCAGATGTCCCTTATTATTTTCCTCCGAAGTTTTGGTAAAAATTAGAGTATTGAGACAATTCACTGAAATTAGACAGTTACTGTCATTTTTATTTCACAAACAAATGCAATCAGAAGATGGAATTGCAATCAAAAGGGAGCTGTTGCCCTTCTGATAAGACTGTAATATTGGTCCTGATGTTGCGCCTATCGTAAATTGTCACCAGTTCCGACCGAAAGGGAATCATCATGCCCTCTTCAAGCTGGCAAGCTGCACCAAGTAGTGGGAGAAACGTTTGGTCTTAGTACAATGACATCCATCAATGTGCATATGCTGTGTGCACAGCTATTAAAGAAAAATTGATGCACAGTGTAATATCAGGTTTTACGTATGATACATTCCTGATATTTAATAGCCTATTTTGAACAATCATCTAATCTAAAGCATTGCCATCACAACTGCATTATGTCCTGCATATTCATCCATCAACTTTTAACGACCAACTGAACTTGATTGTCATCTAAAATTATTTTTAGCATCATAATGCAATTTACATTTTCTGAAGAATATATTTAGTTATTAAACACAGCCTTTTGTGATTCACAGAGCTATCGTACGTCTTCAAGTGGCTTTGAATAAAATGCACGAGTCATATGAACTTCAATTTCTTTATGTATGTGCTGAAATTAACTGACAATTAATCAATCATCAATTAATCCTTCAAACATCTATGATATTTCAAACAGCTGGTCACACACATATGTTGCGTCTCATGCGAGGCTGGTGTTCCAACATGGCTTTTAAACTAGCTTAACCATGATGTCTTGCTTAGTTAATCAACATTTCCAGCAAAACCATACTAGTTGACCATCTTCACCAGCAGCTACATTTTGCTGGTGAACACAATGCTGATCCACCAACTATAACAGCACCAAAACTGCACATAAACCAACCAACAATGGGAATAGCAATTTACCCTTAAGTTTCTGCTCAGTTACCTGGAGACATATTCACTAGGATGAGTCTCTGTGATGACAACTTCTTTGGGCTCTGTAATGTCCAGTTCAAATTTGCAGTCCGTTTGACACTGTGTCTCAGACTCCTTCCTTTGCTGCACAGAGAAATTAAAAACAGTGAGAGATCTTACTAAAACGCAGGCAACTTTTCAGTGTGATTGTATCAGAAGTACATCAGTGCAGTTGATTGTAAGCACGTTTACCCGCACGTATGTTGTGGGTGGATGGAAGAACTTGCGGACGATGTAGGTGGTGGCTGCGATGCAGAAGATGATTGTACCCAGAATCTCTTTCCACCATGGCAGCAGCAGCACAGGATCTTTTCTTCTCACCTGTGACCCACCTCTATCTTTCTTTAGTAAAACACTCACTGCAGTCTCATCACGACGACTGCGGTAACGAGGACTGTATGGAAAGTAGTATCCATTATCTACAAGGGAAAACATAGAAGGGTATGAGTTCAAATTCTCTCTCAAACCACAGGTTTGGTTGTCAAGGATTTGACTGCTTATGTCGGATTAAACCATGTATTTGCACACAATATTCATGAGCACTGTTGTTCTTACCATACGGATACTGCAGTATTGACAGAGCTCCATTGCTGTACTCCTTATGAGAAAATTTATCATTGTTCAGACATTTATCAAACTCCTCTGAGCCCACCAGGACTGGAGTACGGGAGGGTGAGTCTAGGAGGAAATGGTCAAGCATTACATACACAATTACTTAGGCTTGAGTATATACTTTTGCGTTTATGAGGTGTAATATACTCACGAATGAGGGGTTTCCATTTGACGGTAGGTGGTGGTATCATGCCTGAATTTGTGCCCTGACCGTTTAGAGCTCTAGGCTTTGATGGAAACTTCTCTGAGATTCTCACTGAGGACTGAAGGTATAGCTGACCCTGGAACATCCCTTTAACAGATAAATACATTTTAGAGCAGTGACTCACATGTTATCAGTTTGTCTATGTCTCACATATTCAGGAGCTGTTCACACAAACAATGTTCAAAAACAGCCAGATGGAGCACAACAGAAAAGTATAAGATTCACACAAAAAGCATTAAAACAGAAAGTTGCTGCAAAAAACAGTAACATCAAAAACATCTGCAAGTTTGTTGAAAAGAACATGTTCTATGTGAATGGCCCCAATTAGGGTTGCAACGGTACGAGATTTTCACGGTATGATAACAGTCTCAGAAAATAGGTTTCACAGTATACGGTATTAAACAATTAAAATGATCAGTTACAATGACCGTTAAAAGGTTGAACAAACGCTTTATTATAACTGAAACTTAATAGAAGTATCCGTAAAAAAAGTCTCCCTTCTGAAAATACATTAAATAAATAAGAAAGCTAACAGAATTATAAACATGATAAAAATAGCATGTACCTATAACATGTTGTATAACTAAAGCATGTTAGTTTACATGTTAGCATAGCATATTAAATTAACTACTAAATGAAAAATAACATCAGCTGTGTGAGCTTTAAAGTAATGTCCTATGATTATTAATAATTTACATATACTGTAGACTGCTCCTGTCTGTACCTTTAACTCAGTGGTTCTCAACTGGTTTTACTTCAGGACAGAAAATCAAGTGGCGACCCGCTATAGTAAAAACCTGTATTTAATGTATCCTGGGACGCATTTCCTTTTATGTTGCATAGTTTTGATCATGGTTTTAAGTACAACTTGAAAAATTACACTGTTGATATAAAATAGATTCTACCTTTTGATTATTTCATATGAAACTATAACATTGTCAAAATATAACAGATATCGTGAAATAATTTTGTAAAGGTGATGTGTAATTATTGTATATTTTGCCACATAGCACAGTGTTACTGTTTTCCTCCTCAGTGCTGTTTGGCATATCAGGGCTGCTTACTGTATGATGGGTTTGAATTGACTTCCTCCATAATGCTTTAAACTAAAAAAAAAATCAGTTTTGAAACCTGCGCTCGCCATATAGAGGGACGCCTGGTTGTTGCACGCGCGTGCCAGAGAGAAGTGCAGATCATGATCGTGCGAAACTGCAGATGAGAAGCCTTTAGCTGATTGCGAGATTATCATTAAATCTGCCTCGGCAGTCCTAAATAGGTTATCACTTGGACGGCCACCAAAATATCTTTAATGGGAGCTTCATGGCATTGTCCTTTCCCTTCTGTCATCGACCCAGTCTGAATAGACCCGTGCCCCACTAGTTGCTTTAACTCCCACACACACTCACTTATGTCAGACCCCTCGCCTCTCTCTGACATTTTCTCTGCTGTGCGTGTGTGTGTGTGTGTCACACGTTGACGAGTCTGAAAGGAGATGCGCACACGCAGGTGAGATTTTCATACCGTGATATATCATGAAACCGGTATACCGATGCAACCCTAGCCCCAGTGCATGCAAAACAATCTTCAAATGTGCATTACCCAAGTATACGCTAGACTCTGTGTCTTCTTGGGCCTCCTCCATGATGTCATCATCCTCCTGAGTCTCGGTCTCAGAGTGGGGGTTATAGGAGGTGTCATCGAACAGGCTGATGGGCATCACCTTGCCCCCTCCCACCAACCACGCGGAGGCAATAGGTGTGCTAAACTTAACAGAAAACAAAGAGTGGAAGACATAAATGACCAAATCAGAATGAATTGTGGATTTGTTCATTAAAAAATTTGAGCCTGAACTAATTAGCATAACCTAATGTATGACATCACATTACCTGATGCTCCCAGATCAGTTGTCCTTCTGGTTTTGTGTTGAAGGCCATGACCTTCCAGTCTGGCACAGAAACTTTGATGATCAAGTCTAAGCCCTCTACCTGAGTGTGTGGGTTTGAATGTGTATTGGCATGCTTTTTGGTTTGTGCATCAGTCTCCCCTTGGATTACACGCTGTGCTTCATGTCTGACCTCACGCCAGGTCTCCCCATTAGACGCCTCCCCCTCCAGGAAGTTGAGGTTGGACTGGATTCCAGGGACAAATTTCAGCTCAAAATTTCCCACACTGAAGTTCCATCTTACAGAGAGGGGGAAAAGAGAACATTTTACAAGGGGTACTTCTAACCTTGCATCTCTCTGCCTCAGATACATTTTTAAAGTCAACATGAAATTAAAATTGACCCGATTTACTTTCTAAACACATGTTACTGATTTTATTGTGCATGATTCCTAAGAGTAAAATGAGATGCAAATACCATTTCATGTTGACTTTAAGATACAAATCAAGGTCACTTAAAGAGCTCAATAGCGTGCAATTGAAAACAGTTGGTTTCAAATTTTAGAAAGCGCCATGTCGTCCACCAGATGCATCCGGTGTGCAACCCCCTTAAGGGTCTTTCTTACTTCTCAAAGCCGTTGTGAGGTCTCACTGCTCTGACTGTTTTCTGTGTTCTCTGGAGCAACAGCACATCCTCTGGCTCTACTTCCTCCTCTCCCCACCGACTACAGCCAACCGCTGAACAGATATACTTCAGCTACAGAGAGAAAGAGATTTATAATTTTATTTTTTACACATTTAAATGTTAAAATTAGACACAAAAAAACTATTTTTTGCATATGTATTTTTAACTACAGTCAGTCATAAACATCCAGTCATTAAATCAGATGTTAATTCAGTAAGCCCTCACTTACAGATTCATTGTGCAAAATTTGTTTGATTTTGTTTAAACTATCAAAGCTAGCAGGTCCACGGGGGGGGGGGGGGGGGTTTCGCACAAATTTTTTTAATTAAAACATTAGTCCCCGTATACATAGGTCAGGCATATGAGGTCTCGTTTGAAAGCATAGAATCTGAACTTTTAAGAGAACACCATCAATTTAGCATTTATGTTACACAAAATAAGGCCTGAAAACATTTGCGGTGTAAATTATCACCCCCTAGAGGTAGTGGGGTAGAAATATTCATTTGAATATATATATAAGTCTTTCACATGGCACTTCAATGGACAAGTTCTCATTCTCAGGAATGTGCCTGTACAATTTATTTTGTTGCCCTAATACCACAGTATGAAAGATGTTCAAAAGAGTCACAAAATAAAATGCTTTTTATTTTTCATATACATGTCACATTTATGCACCGATTATTTCTGCTGTAAGCCACAAATAGCTATAAACTATTATGTTTTTACCTTAGATGGTTGTCTAAAAAATGTGCCCTTTTTTACTTGTCTGTGTGCTTGCTTGAGGGAATAATCTAATGTTATATTGTAGATGTCCAGAACAAAATATGCCATCCATCCAGCAGGAAAAGCATGCTAAAAAAATCATAATAAAAATATATGTTTTCAACCATTGATGATAAACTGTTATACATCCCCACAATGATGATGAAGAAGAAGATCTCAGCTTTTTAATGACACCTAGATTGAAATTATAGTCCACTCAGAGGATGAGATATTCATTGAAACGTTGATGATGGTGCAGAAACTGAAAATCAGACTGAATGTCTATGTATGAGCAAATCTGTGAGGGCTAAAATGCATTAGAGCACCACCTACATTTCAGATCGGTTTATTGTGATAGAGTAAAAAAAAAATCTAGTACTTGCTGTCATCTGGTGGAACAAAATAAGACTTTAAGGTGAGAAGAATGAACAGAACCAGAATTACATGCTTACAAATATAAATTATAAATAAAAATAATCATAAGATTATAAAACACATGCAATATTATTTATGAATAATTGGAGTCTCTTTAGTTTTATTTGGGTGGTTATCTGAAAACAATGAGCCATTTTTTTACATTTAGTCCACAGGGTGGGGGTGTGTGTGTGTGTGTGGGTGTGTGGGTGTGTGGGTGTGTGGTGAGCTTTTAAATTTGAGTGTGTCTTTTTATAATCATATTTCATTCAGGCTGCAAACTCAAGTAAATTTGGCACTGTGGATACAGTAGCAGCTCAAAAAAAGACTACTGTGATATGATAAAATTGTTTGGAGAAAGGTAGATCAATCATTTATTTTTATGAAAATCAGACAGAACCAACAGAACAGTGATATTATAATAGCAGCATTAGCATCTGTTTGTTACCTTGCCGCTGTATGTGCCCAGACCGTACGTGGTGAGGGACTTGCCCCCTACCAGCACAGTATCCTCTCCAATGCGGTATGAAGAGTCTAGGAGGGACTCGACACTAAAGGGAACAGCCTCCATACTCTCCCTGTCTCTGTTCCACTGGAACAGAGCTCCATCCAGAGATGGAATGAACATCTTATTCCCAAAAATCTGAAAAGCAAAGAGAAATTATGAGTACATCATGGTATATGGTGCCTGATGCAAAAACTTGATCAAACTGAAATGATTTTATTATTGTTGATCTGACTCTTTTGTAAATTAGCTGAAATGGTACATGCTTGAACATGAGACAATACCATCTAAACATATTTCAGATCATCAACAGAAGGGTAAATACAACAAGTGAACCATGCTGAACAGAGACAAGGGAAGAGAAAACACTGAAACTTTGATCAATCAGCTTTGAGTGTTTCTCTTGGTTTAGACATTATCACACTGTGTGTCATTTGCTCAGTCTACTGTTGTCTGAAGTGTTACACAACCCTAAAAGTACAAATGGTCACAAGCACCAACACACACTTACAAAAGAAAAATCAAGGCCATTACATAAGCATAATGCCCCTAATTCAAGAAAACTCAAAGGCACCTATGCATAGAGTGGTTGAGATCACTAGCGTCTGGTTGCTTTTAATCTAACATTGACACTTGGTATGGACATATAGGAATCTGAGAAACACTAAGAGAGAGAAAGCACCTGTAGAAAAAAAAACCAACCACTGTGATTGCCTGAAAAATTAAGGGATTAGGTAATCTGTCAATTACGTGTGGATGGGTTGGGTTTGTAAAGAGCTTGCTGTGTTTAGGCAGTGGTACTGGGGGTAAGAAGTTTAAAGAGTCTGTGTACTGAACTGATGACTCATTACTGGGATACATTGAGTAAATCCATCATGTGATCTATTTGTCTGATCTCTGGCCCTCCAGGATCTGCTGCTGTTGGGTGAGACTTCAATCATACTCAGCACAACTACAACCTAAATCAATGAACATTTAGAGCCAATCAATTAGAGCAGCACACATTTTTCTGCAGCTGATATCCAGTACTTCATTAATGTCATTAGCTTTTACAAAGCATTGTCAGCTATGCAAAGTGCATACATTGTACAATGTTGTTTGTCTACTTAATTAAATACATATTTTTTCAGGCAAAGTGGATCATGATTGCAAGTTAATTTTGTTTAAATCTGTTTTTAAAATGAAAAATTGCATCTGAAAATGTATTTGTTCTATATTAAGAGACACACACACACACACACACACACACACACCTCACAAAAGTGAGTACAACCCTCACATTTTTTAAAAATATTTTATTATATCTTTTCATGTGACAACACTGAAGAAATGACACTTTGCTACAATGTAAAGTAGTGAGTGTACAGCTTGTATAACAGTGTCAATTTGCTGTCCCCTCAAAATAACTCAACACACAGCCATTAATGTCTAAACCGCTGGCAACAAAAGTGGGTATACCCCTAAGTGAAAATGTCCAAATTGGGCCCAATTAGCCATTTTCCCCTCACCGGTGTCATGTGACTCGTTAGTGTTACAAGGTCTCAGGTGTGAATGGGGAGCAGGTGTGTTAAATTTGGTGTCATCGCTCTCACACTCCCTCATACTGGTCACTGGAAGTTCAACATGGGACCTCATGGCAAAGAACTCTCTGAGGATCTGAAAAAAAGAATTGATGCTCTACATAAAGATGGCCTAGGCTATAAGAAGATTGCCAGGACCCTGACACTAAGCTGCAGCATGGTGGCCAAAACCATATAGCGGTTTAACGGGACAGGTTCCACTCAGAACAGGCTTCGCCATGGTCGACCAAAGAAGTTGAGTGCATATGCTCAGGGTCATATCCAGAGGTTGTCTTTGGGAAATAGACGTATAAGTGCTGCCAGCATTGCTGCAGAGGGGTCAGCCTGTCAGTGCTCAGACCATACGCCACACACTGCATCAAATTGGTCTCATGTCGTTCCAGAAGGAAGCCTCTTCTAAAGATGATGCACAAAAAAGCCCACAATCAGTTTGCTGAAGACAAGCAGACTAAGGACATGGATTACTGGAACCATGTCCTGTGGTCTGATGAGACCAAGATAAACTTATTTGGTTCAGATGGTGTCAAGCATGTGTGGCAGAAACCAGGTGAGGAGTACAAAGACAAGTGTGTCTTGACAAGTGTGTCTTGCCTACAGTCAATCATGGTGGAGTGAGTGTCATGGTCTGGGGCTGCATGAGTGCTGCCGGCACTGGGGAGCTACAGTTCATTGAGGGAACCATGAATGCCAACATGTACTGTGACATACTGAAGCAGAGCTTGATCCCCTCCCTTCGGAGACTGGCCGCAGGGCAGTATTCCAGCATGATAACGACCCCAAACACACCTCCAAGACGACCGCTGCCTTGCTAAAGAAGCTGAGGGTGAAGGTGATGGACTGGCCAAGCATGTCTCCAGACCTAAACCCTATTGAGCATATGTGGGTCATCCTCAAACGGAAGGTGGAGGAGCACAAGGTCTCTAACATCCACCAGCTCCGTGATGTCATCATGGAGGAGTGGAAGAGGACTCCTGTGGCAACCTGTGAAGCTCTGGTGAACTCCATGCCCAAGAGGATTAAAGCAGTGCTGGAAAATAATGGTGACCACACAAAATATTGAAACTTTGGGCCCAATTTGGACATTTTCACTTAGGGGTGTACTCTCTTTTGTTGCCAGCAGTTTAGACATTAATGGCTGTGTGTTGAGTTATTTTGAGGGGATAGCTGAATTCAGAATTTTACATACACCTTAGCTAAATACATTTAAAATCAGTTTTTCACAATTCCTGACATTTAATCGTAGAAACAATTCCCTGTCTTTGGTCAGGTTAGGATCAATACTTAAAGAACATGAAATATCAGGATAATAGTAAAGAGGATGATTTATTGAATCTTTTGTTTCATTCGTCACATTCCCAGTGGTTCAGAAGTTTACATACACTTTGTTAGTATCTGGTAGCATTACCTTTAAATTGTTTAACTTGGGTCAAATTTTTTGGGTAGCCTTCCACAAGCATCTCACAATAAGTTGCTGGAATTTTGGCACATTCCTCCAGACAGAACTGGTGTAACGGAGTCAGGTTTGTAGGACTCCTTGGCTCACATACACACTTTCAGTTCTGCCAACAAAATTTCTATCAGACTGAGGTCAGGGCTTTGTGAAGGCTACTCCAATACCTTGATTTTGTTGTCCTTAAGCCGTTTTGCCACAACTTTAGAGGTATTCTTGGAGTCATTGTCCATTTGGAAGACCCATTTGTGAGCTTAAATGTATTAGGTTCATGCAAACTTCTGACTTCAAATATGTGTGTGTGTGTGTGTGTGTGTGTGTGTGTGTGTGTGTGTGTGTGTGTGTGTGTGTGTGTATGTATATGTATATATACAGTGAGGAAAATAAGTATTTGAACACCCTGCTATTTTGCAAGTTCTCCCACTTAGAAATCATGGAGGGGTCTGAAATTGTCATCGTAGGTGCATGTCCACTGTGAGAGACATAATCTAAAAAAAAAAAAATCCAGAAATCAAAATGTATGATTTTTTTAACTATTTATTTGTATGATACAGCTGCAAATAAGTATTTGAACACCTGAGAAAATCAATGTTGATATTTGGTACAGTAGCCTTTGTTTGCAATTACAGAGGTCAAACGTTTCCTGTAGTTTTTCACCAGGTTTGCACACACACACTGCAGGAGGGATTTTGGCCCACTCCTCCACACAGATCTTCTCTAGATCAGTCAGGTTTCTGGTCTGTCGCTGAGAAACACGGAGTTTGAGCTCCCTCCAAAGATTCTCTATTGGGTTTAGGTCTGGAGACTGGCTAGGCCACGCCAGAACCTTGATATGCTTCTTACAGAGTCACTCCTTGGTTATCCTGGCTGTGTGCTTCGGGTCATTGTCATGTTGGAAGACCCAGCCTCGACCCATCTTCAATGCTCTAACTGAGGGAAGGAGGTTGTTCCCCAAAATCTCGCAATACATGGCCCCGGTCATCCTCTCCTTAATACAGTGCAGTCGCCCTGTCCCATGTGCAGAAAAACACCCCCAAAGCATGATGCTACCACCCCCATGCTTCACAGTAGGGATGGTGTTCTTGGGATGGTACTCATCATTCTTCTTCCTCCAAACACGGTTAGTGGAATTATGACCAAAAAGTTCTATTTTGGTCTCATCTGACCATATGACTTTCTCCCATGACTCCTCTGGATCATCCAAATGGTCATTGGCAAACTTAAGACGGGCCTTGACATGTGCTGGTTTAAGCAGGGGAACCTTCCGTGCCATGCATGATTTCAAACCATGACGTCTTAGTGTATTACCAACAGTAACCTTGGAAACGGTGGTCCCAGCTCTTTTCAGGTCATTGACCAGCTCCTCCCGTGTAGTTCTGGGCTGATTTCTCACCTTTCTTAGGATCATTGAGACCCCACGAGGTGAGATCTTGCATGGAGCCCCAGTCTGAGGGAGATTGACAGTCATGTTTAGCTTCTTCCATTTTCTAATGATTGCTCCAACAGTGGAACTTTTTTCACCAAGCTGCTTGGCAATTTCCCCGTAGCCCTTTCCAGCCTTGAGGAGGTGTACAATTTTGTCTCTAGTGTCTTTGGACAGCTTTTTGGTCTTGGCCATGTTAGTAGTTGGATTCTTACTGATTGTATGGGGTGGACAGGTGTCTTTATGCAGCTAACGACCTCAAACAGGTGCATCTAATTTAGGATAATAAATGGAGTGGAGGTGGACATTTTAAAGGCAGACTAACAGGTCTTTGAGGGTCAGAATTCTAGCTGATAGACAGGTGTTCAAATACTTATTTGCAGCTGTATCATACAAATAAATAGTTAAAAAAAATCATACATTGTGATTTCTGGATTTTTTTTTTTAGATTATGTCTCTCACAGTGGACATGCACCTACGATGACAATTTCAGACCCCTCCATGATTTCTAAGTGGGAGAACTTGCAAAATAGCAGGGTGTTCAAATACTTATTTTCCTCACACTATATATATATATATATATATATATATATATATATATATATATATAATTAGTATTTCCTTTTTTTTTTTCAATGATTTACTTTATTTGTATACATTTTCACATGCATACAAATTGGATTATGGTGACACATAAAAACAAGTTTTCAATAATTAACAACAATTGTATACAATTATTTTGAAATTTTTGTATAAAACTGTATTAATTAACCAAGTATTATATTTTTATTAAATAGCACAATTTATTATTATATTCTTCTCAGCACAATTGTACAGAGCGGTTAACTGAGTTACCGTAAATTTTGTCAGTTTGGACCAGTCTGGCCATGCTCTGTTGACCTCTCTCATCAACAAGACATTTCCATCCACAGAACTGCCCCTCACTGGATGTTTTTTTTTTGTTTGTTTCTGGTACCATTCTGAGTATATTCTAGAGACTGTTGTGTGTGAAAATCCCAGTAGATCAGCAGTTACAGAAATACTCAAACCAACCCATCTGGCAACAACAATCCTCCATGCGATTATCTAATCAGCCAATCATGTGGCAGCAGTGCTGTGCATATAATCATGCAGATACGGGTCAGTTAATGTTCACTTCAACCATCAGAATGGGGAACAAATTTGATCTCAGATACAAAAAACTCAAACTACGATAAACTCTCTAAGATTAAATTAAATGACACTTAAGATCATGGCTTTTTATTACACAACAAGAACATTTTACAACTCAACTAAAATTAAGTCCAGCTTGTAAAAAGTTGTGAGTTGTAATATTTAAAAAAATTGACTCTTTTATTTTATTTATTTTTTCCCAACAGTATAATTTTCATCTCCATCTCTAGTCAGTCTGCTTTGCTATTTAAACATATGGGAAGCTGTGGTAAAAAGTCACTAACTTAGGACTCATTTCACAAATCAATTTATTCTTGCAGTGGATGCCAGGGATGGGAAAAGGACCAGGTAGGCAGCCTGATATGGACCCTTTAGTTTTTCAGACTATATTGATGCCTTTCTGCCTAATTTCGTAACATAAATCTCGTAAACTTTTTTATATTTACATTTTTTTGTAATTAAGAGCAAATTTAATATAATAAAAATTATAATGTTATAAAACACTTTTTACCACAGATGCGATGAGGTTTCTAAAACAGCTGCAGTGAGTGTGACAGTAAATTTGTCATAATCCATCGCACTCAATTTTTTTCTTAATTTGGAAAGTTTTCATTTGATGTTGGAGCAAATGGATAAGATATAATAAAAATTATATTTGCCATGGTATCCCATTCAACACCATCCAAGTTCACCCAACAATTGTTTACTTTCGTGTTCCAAAACCCAGAAATGTGAAAAAGGTCTATTGAAGTGCACTCTCTGACCTGGGCATATTTGGACTGGCAAAGGTGTGTCTGCACTTCAATAGAAAATCTGGTGCTGACTTCTTATGTATTCCACTGAAAATGCCCCAGAGGCTGCTGTTTTGATACATGGTCTGTAATTTGATGGGCAAGTCTAATGAAAGGGATCTATTCTTAAAAAAAAGTTATTAATAGTACTGTTCCATTATCCATTCTTCTATCAGCGATTTGACTGTTGCTCACTTACAAGTACAAGTTAATATAAATTTGACAGCAGTTCAGTAAGTGCAATAACTACAGATCACAGCACGTGAAGCAAACAAATATATAACACCAGAAAACATCTGGTCACTTCTGCTGTGATGATGGCATTAGAGAGCCATGAAACCATGACACCAAACTGAAACCCCCCACCCCAACATGAATCGCTCTGTTGAGCTGTTGGCAATGACTTCCGGAATCTTGTTTGACACATTCAATTTGAGAGGTTTATCCAAGGGCAGTCTGGCTCTTGTCTTAAGGGATCAAGAGAGGTTTGAAAGTATGGTATGCTCAAGTGTGTGTGCAGGCAGGATATCCCTGTGTACTCAATGACCTCCCACAAATGATATCGCTCCACTGGGCACGACACATACCATTACATCAAGCAAGGCACAATCCCCTCTCTCTACCACATTTGCTCGCTCTCTCTCTCTCTCTCGTGCTCTCTCTCTCTCTCTCTCTCTCTCTCTCTCTCTCTCTCTCTCTCTCTCTCTCTCTCTTTTAATATATCAAGTAAACAACACACTTAAGGTCTACAGACAGCCTTTTAACAAGAAAAACAACAACATAAACCATTTTACTTTAGGTGATATGGAAACCTCTGATCCCGCTTTTGTGTTATTTTGCCCCTTTCACCAATTCATGACTTTAAAGGAGCAAAATCTCTCAAGTTGACATCAATTACTTACCCCCAAAAAGAAAACAAATTAGCTATTTTTAAAATGGTAAAGTATTTTACACATCATGGTAGTATTTGATTAAAAGCGTAGAACTTTTAACTTTAAAGGCAATTTAATTTTGAAATACACCAGGGACTCTTATTTTGAAATGTTTGTGCTTCACTGCTTCTAGCTGCTCAGTCAAAAAAATAAGGGATGTAAAATGTACTCCTACAAAAATCTTCAACTATAATATTATAATTATAATATAAACAATTAAAAGTAAACATTGTCACTGATCTTTAGTGATATGCATTTATTTAATTCTATCGTATTCTTTTGAAGTTTGATAATCTCATTAGGTAATATCATAATTCCCATCTTTCCACCCCAAATTTAGGACCTCTTGATATAAATATCAAGACTATTGTTGTATCACTTATGATATTTAAGACTTATTTATTACCTTAAATTTTGGAAAACTGAATTTAAGACTTTAACTATCTGCGGGAACCCTGGTCATATTGCAAGTCTTCTGAAAACATATGATAGGTTTTGGTGAATTTAAGTCACTTTTCAGTTTTCAAAATTTGTTGCTTTTAGCTCTAAACAATGCAAGTTCTAAAGTGAATATATCAGCCACTGTGAACAAGCTTCTCTCATAGCTCTCATGAATGTGCAATGGATATAAAGATTTTCACAAAAAAAAATGGAATTTGTGCCAGATGCTTTTGGGTGCTTTTAAGCTAAGCACTATCAACAGTAATTCTACTGGAAAGACAACCAAGCCAATCATCATAATATTTGCACACCGAATTGAGATTGGTCTCATTTTCTTGCCATTTATTTAACCTAATAGGCGGCTTGGCAGTTATTTTTTTGCTGGTTTCACATGCACTCAACATCCACCTACGACTAATTTGCCAGTCGATCAATGAATGTCTTCTGAAGCAAATTGATAGGTTGGTGTAAGAAACAAATTGTTTCTAAAGCATTGTTTCCGCTGAGCGCTATATTTCTGTTTGAAATTAACCAACTCTGACGTGACATTCGTTCCTCTGTTGTACACAAAGCATGTGCTTCCAACTTCTCAAGTGAACTTGCCATAGCGCTTGCGTCACTGATGCGTTGACTGCTGGCAGGAAGCGATATTTTAAAGTTACAAAAGTTAATTATCTAATTACGATTTTTTTCATAATACATTAATTGATCGACTGGAGTGTGGATTACTTTTATGCTGCCTAAATATGACTTTTGGACCATCAAACAGTCAGCAACCAGATGGCACCAGTTTACTTACTGTACATTTTAAGGACCTACAAAGATTACATTTTTTTCTTAATTTGTTTTCTGCTGAAGAAGGAAAGTCATACACATCTGAGATGGATTAAAAGGTAAGTGAACGAGAGGATTTTCATTTTTGGTTGAACTAACCCCTTAAGGCCCTGGAAATGTAAGTCTAGTTTTCATTAGGCAAAATACAATATCTCTCTTTTTCTTTTTTCTTTTCTTCCCAATTTGGAATGCCCAAATCCCAGTGCACTCCAAGTCCTCATGGTGGCGTAGTGACTCGCCTCAGGATGAATCTATATTATAGTTGCTATAATGTGTGGTTTTTGCTCTCGCTGGGCCACATGGTAAGTTCTGCGTGGATGCCGTGGAGAATAGCGTGGGCCTCGTGATAAGATGCACAGATTGACGGTTTTAGACACGGAGGCAACTGAGATTCATCCTCTGCCACCTGGATTGAGGCGAGTCACATTTTTGCACAACTCACAACGTGCATCACTGAGAGCGAAAACCACACTGTGACAGGGTGGAGGGCGGGGCCGGGTCATGATTATACACACCCAGTCCCTTATCAGGCTAATTAAGCCTCCAAGAGGGATGAAGGTTGACTGCGGAAGGTGGTGCAACGAGAGAGATCGTTTACGGTCAGCTGACCACCATGTGTGTGTGTTTGTCTTTTGTTTAAGTTTCTCATTAAAGTATTATTTATATTACCAAGCTGGCTCTTGCCTCCTCCTTGCCAGTTAATATCCCTTTACACACACACATTATAGCAGCCACAAGGAGGTTACCACATGTGACTCTACCCTCCCTAGCATCCGGGCCAATTGGTTGCTTAGGAGACCTGGCTGGAGTCACTCAGCGCCCTGGATTCAAACTCGTGACTCCAGGGGTGGTAGTCAGCATAAATACTCCCAAGGCCCCCACTTCTGTTTTTCTTTTGATTTTGGGGTGAACTTTGTCAATGTTTTTGTGAGATTCACCTGTTGAATTTATGAACACCTGTTTTTCTGGAACACAAGCCTAACAGTGTGTAAAAACCTTTATTGTGCACATCACGCAGAAACAAGCCTCAAACATTAGATAGTATTCAGAAATACCAGCTTTTCGGCTCATTGGAGTAAAGCTCCTTAACAATTAAAACTGTTCACTCTAAAGAGTAATAGAGGAGAATGTGTATATATGTTTGTGGGGGGGTGGTCAGCATTCTTATAAATGACATCATCCCACACATAAGGCATTACCTCATTCTTCAATCCTCTCAGCATGACTCACACCACACTCTCAGTGGCATCACTCTCCACCCCCACCCCCATCTTTCTTTCTTGCTTGCTTGCTTTCCTTTCCTTCTCTTCCTCATTCCTCTTATCTCTCTTTCATTCTTTCTTTCCTCCCCCTCTTGTGTTGTGACAGCGTGTTTCTGCAGACAATGCTGTTTACTCCTGGCCTCTCTCCTTGTGCTGTGGCATTCTATAGGTGACTGGCGAGGGCCAATCAGATGTGGGTAGACTGCTCTAATCACTGAGCAGAATGCCTTGCAAGGCAGAGCCTGAGCCAATCAGAATGGCTGGTTGCTAGGCATCCAGAGGTAAAAGGGGAGGAGATTGGAAGATTCTAGCCAATGGGGTGGCTGAATGCACAGCAGCCAGGCATTTCAGGTTACCACCGAAACAGACAGGGGGTCAACACAATCACACACACAAACACATACATCTCATTCATGAAGCTATACATATGCACATAACAAGAAAAGGGGAAAGTAAGTAAAGAGAAGTATAAATGCATGAACTCTGTACTGTATTGTTACATATAAACATGAATGTGAGAACCACCCTCAGTTACAGTATACTTACACACAATAAGAAAAAAAAAAAAAATCACATGACATACTTATTATAAAATAAAATTAAGAATAGTTTATAAGCAATGGTGCAATAAATTGAATAACCTCAAAAATGCACATTAGGGTTGCTCCAATACCAAAATTTTGGCTTTGGTACAATACCAGCCCAGGTATCTCGGTATCGATGCAAACTCGATACTTTAGGCAACAAATGAAAAACCTCAGATGTTTGATAAAATTACAAAAACTACTTGTCTAAATGAACTGCTAAATGTCTTATACAAGATTATGCCTTTTCTGTTTTCTGGATTCCATATTAAATGTTTTAATTAAATGTTATGATCAAATTGTGTTTAAATCAAATACATACTGTACAGCTTTAATCAAATGAAAATATAATACTTTTCAACAAAACATACATAGTTGCACACCAGAGCTTTACAGTATTATTGACAACATTAAATGAAAACAATCTGATTAAATGAGGCAAAAGGCTGTCATGGCTGAATCAACATGCTGATATATTCAGTACACTTCCTAGTGTGATATTGCTTACATATAATAATACTAATAATATAACCATATAATATTATATTATTGTTACTATGTGTATTATTGCGACTGCTTTGAATATTCATATTTTAGTAATAATGTCTTAAATTTCATGCAATCAGTGCTCTCATTGCAGTGGGACTTTTATTTTGAAAGATCTTTTAAGTTCTTCCTGTTTGTGAAGTGTTCGTTATATCAAGCTTCCCACGACTCGCAAGCTGAAATCTGAGCTGCAATGGAGAAAGAGTTCATTATAGAGTTCACAGCCACTTATACACTCAACCCACTTATCAGTGGCTTTGCAGATGTATACTAATGGACGAAAATCAAACATTAGATGTTTGTGTTGCATTTGCGTGCATGTTTGTGCGTGAGTGTGTTCATGTGAGTGCCAAGGAAATGACAGGGCAGAGAGTTGCCTCTTATTTACTGTATACTGTGGCACGCAGCACATGTAACTGTATATTATTTAACTAAATTGCATCCTTCTGCTGTTTAATGATCACACTTGGCCATATAGGGGCTTTTTTATTAATATTTTCAAATAATAATTACATTACATTCTGCTAATGGCAGCATACTATAATATGGTACTGAAATTAACAACAAGATGATATCGTACCATTTTTAATTTTTTGGTATTGCGATATTTCATTAGTACCAGTGTACCACGCAACCCTAACGCACATAAAATAAAAATAAAAAATAAAAATATTGTGCAAAGCAGCCAAGTGTTACTGCAGCGCTATTGTTTGTTTGTGTGTGCAGGAGTCCATAAGTGCATAGCTGCCAAACTCTCTTCCTCCAGGCTAGTCTTCAGTCTCCAGTGAGTACAAGTCTATGACCTGTGTGTTCATGTGTGTGTTACTTGTTTCAGACCCAATTTTCTTTAAGCCATGTCTCAGTCTCTTATGGGGTAAAGTGGCTCAAACAAACACATCACCCCTTCCCACATATACACACAAGCTCAAACTCTTTTAATCAACCTTCAGAAAACCTTTTATTGCATCACAATGTGAAAAATTACAAGCGCTTATTACTGGAAGCAAAGTCCAAAATGTTGATCATGTACACAGGTGCTTGTTTTGGAATATTAGATTGTTTGATTTGGGGGGATGGGTTCGAAGGTCAAAAGGTTGCTCACCAACAAAGTGAGGTTGATTAGTTTATATATATATATATATATATGTCATACAAGCATGTCAATTTTGAATTTCAAATATATTGTCATGTTCAAATAAATTTCATGAGATCAGGCTGATATCAATGTATACCTAGGACTTTCCTCCTTTTACAGTGGACAGCTAAAATAAATATATAGTCTGCATGAGCTGTGCACTTCAAAGTGAAAAACGCCACATTATGAGCATCAAGCGTGCGTTACGTGTTGTGATCATTCACTGTGAAATGTGCAGCACCTGCAGACTATTTATTTGTATAATTAAATTGCAGCATTTCACACTTTATTAATCACACTGGGCCATATAACAAATGCTTCTTTGGAGGTGTAAAAGCCTTCCTGTCAAATTAAGAGCTTGATTCACATAGACACATGAAATTGAAGAAATTGTATGGTATAGAAAAACATAATATTCATTTTAATAATATTTATTGTTGTTATCATTATTACTATTATCATTTTCAAGCTCTATTTCACAAGCATGAGTGCTGTTGTACTGAATAAAAGTTTTCAACCATGTTTTAATTTGTACTGTGATGCTCTGTTGTGCAGCACTTTACCTGAAAAATAAATAAATCACTGAATCACTTGTTCTGTATTATTATATATTCAAGCAATATATCACAAGCAAGAGTGATGTTATACCGACTACTGAAAATGTTGGTATCGTGACAACCCTAGTCTGCATGGCACTGCACAGTGTGTTGCAAAGTATGTGAGAGACTGTGTGCAGTACCTCTGGATTGCTGAGGCTAGAGGACACTAGACAGCCTGATCCAACGTCCAGGTCCCACTGTTTGCGTCCCTGGTTTAGAGGATCCAGAGCTGCGATTCTCCCATCCAAAGTGCTGATGATAACCAGAGCCCTGTTTAAAAACACACAAAAACACACTGGTTTATATACAGTGACAGGTAGTGTAATTATACACTGCAGTCTGCTCAAATTCTAAGGCAGTGTTGCATGCATCCTTTACAGAGAAATCAATCCAATTATGCATTGTGACAAGTTCAATAAACAAATCCATCCAGGTGGACAAAGTGAAATGTCAATTTGATTATACTTCAAATAATTAATTTAATAAATGTATAGATTATTTCAGTATAATATACTCTGGTGACCAAAAGTTTGGAATAATGTACAGATTTTGCTGTTTCGGAAGTTAATTGGTACTTTAATTCAACAAAGTGGCATTCATCTGATCACAAAATATAATCAGGACATTACTGATGTAAAAAAAAAAACAACAGTGCCATCACTATTTGAAAAAAGTCATTTTTGTTCAAATCAAGACAGACCCCCATTTCCAGCAGCCATCACTCCAACAACTTATCCTGGAGTAATCATGCTAAATTGCTAATTTGGCACTAGAAAATCACTTGCCGTTATTTCAAACACAGCTGAAAGCTATTTGGTTTGTTAAATGAGTTGGCACAGTATGTAATAGACTGGCATGTCTTAAGGTCAATATTAGGTCAAAAGTGGCAATAAAGAAACTGCTTTCTCTAGAAAGTCATCAGTCAATCATTGTTTTGAGAATGAAGGATATACAATGCTTGAAATTGAAGATTGAAGATTTTATACAAAAAGGTGTACTTCAAAGTCAAAGGACAACTGACAAGGTGTACTTCAAAGACAAAGGACAACTGGCTCTAACAAGGACAGAAAGAGATGTGGAAGGCTAGATGTACAACTAAACAAGAGGATAAGTACATCAGAGTCTCTAGTTTGAGAAATAGACACCTCACATGTCCTCAGCTGACAGCTTCATTGAATTCTACCCATTCAACACCAGTTTCATGTACAACAGTAAAGAGAAGACAGGGGTGCAGGCCTTATGGGAAGAAAGCCACTTTTGAAACAGAAAATAAAATAGAAAAGGTAAGATTGGGCAAAGAAACACAGACATTGGACAACAGATAATTGGAAAAGAGTGTTATGGATCTTAACCTCATTGAGCTTTTGTGGGATGAGCTAGACTGTAAGGTGTGTGAGAAGTGCCCGACAAGACAGACACAAGTGCTACAGGAAGTGTGGGGTGAAATGTCACCTGAGTATCTGGACAAACTGACAGCTAGAATGCCAAAGATCTGCAAAGCTGTCATTGCTGCACATGGAGGATTTTATTAATTCTTTAAAGTATTTCAAGAAGTTCTGAAAAACAAATTCAAATTGTAATGGTAATTTTTTACATTATTAATGTTCTGAATATACATTGTATTCAGTTGAATGCCACTTCAGTGAATAAAAATATCAATTTCTTTCCATAAGAGAAAAAAATCTGTACACGTTTTTTTCCCCCAATATTTATGTGTGCTATGCATTTTTATGCTTGTTAGAGTATCACGTCGCTAACGTAACTCAATTGAAAACTATTGAAATTGTGAATAGAGTTTCCTGTATGCTGAGTTTTCCTGAGTTAAATGTTTTCTATGCAGGACATTTTATGAAGAAAGAGGCAGGGAACTTTTTATGGAGAGGACCAATAGTTCCTGATTGGTTGTAGGTCTGATTGGTTGTTGCCAAGCAGTGGGTTTTGTGAAAATGAATGAGGACACTACACTGGTCCCACCCAACCAAAAGAGTGATTGAGGAAAACAGCTAGGAGAGAGAGATACTTGAGTGAGAATAAAAGGAGAATAGCAAATCCCATTTTCTGGATGAGATCAAAGACCAAGTGTATTCCACTGGATGTTAAACCTCTGGGGGGAAAAAAGAGAACTAGAGACTAAAACAGAAGAAGAAAAACTGCTTGAGGAAAAAAAAATGCAAAACTATTAAATATCAGGATCCATCCACTTAACCACTGCAAAATGATAAATCAACAGTTTGTAAAAAAAAAAAAAAAAAAAAGCTTTGAATTATGTATATTGTAACATAAATTGCAAGAAGTGCCATAAGATGTAGCCTAGTTGTTTGAGTGATTTCACCCCAAATGTTTGAGATGAAGAGAAATTATAATACGAGGTATTGTAGTTATTTTAAGGAGACTTAAAACTTATTCTGTAGTTACTTTCATATTGTAATTATATAAAATAACATTAAAAAGAAAAAGAGTTTAAAAAAGGAAAGAAAGAGGAAAGTAAAAGGAAAGAAAAAGAAAGGAACATGTGATATTTACAAACAAAAATGGTATTATGAACAATTATAAACTGGGTAAAACTGTGAGCACAACTAGGGTATCTGAGGAGTTTGGTCCAATCACAGGAGGGTTTCCTCTTCATTCAGCCTATCAGGGCATAGATGTGGTGTAGCACTTTCAACCAGAAACCACTCCTTCAAAAAACACCAGCCAATGAACATAAAAGCCTGCTGTCACCATGCTATGGCGAGCAGCTCTTATCAGCCAAGTACGAGTTAAGAAGTACCACTGCAAAACACACACACACCACACACACCACACACACACAATATGGGGGCATGGGGAGCACGTAGGCATGTTATGAAAAGAGAGGCACACCCCAGCAGAGAACCTGCAGAGTCCACAACATTTAAAAAAGTAAATCAGAGTACTTTCCAGTGAGCAAACACAATTCTTTAACACAGACAACATTCAAAGACTTGATTCAGCAATCAAAGGGATAGTTCGTTAAAAAAAAAATAAAAAAAATATTCAACCTCATGTTGTTCAAAACCAGCTTGACTTTTTTTTCTTGGTGCAACACATATATGACATTAGGCAGAATGACAGCCTCAGTCGCCATTCATTTGTATTGCATGGCAAAAAGGTGCAATGGAAGTGAATGTTGACTGAGAATAACATACTGCCTTACATCTCCTATTGAGTTCCAGTAAAGAAAGTCATACGGGTTTAGAACGACATGAGTAAATGATGATAGAATTTTTTTTTTTTTTTTTTTTTCCTCAAAGAAATTTCTGTGGAACAGTAAAGGGGATGTTTTGAAGAATGTTCCCACTGCACTTTTCCATACGATTAAAGTGAAGGGGGACAGAATTTTCATTTTTGGTTTTGGGTAAACGATTCTTTCAATACAAAAGACAACTAGCTGATATTCCACTAACAGCATACATACAGGTACTGTTGAAAAGAAGTGCGTAAATACACCTAGGTAGTAGGGCTATGCGATATGTAAAATATATTTTAGCAATAATTGTCCTAAAATATATTGTGATATCCGATAACATCGTCAATCCCCCTGCCGAGGGTCGGTGAATTTTTTTGCTTTATTGATTTTGGTTTAAAAACAATTCATTTATTGAAAAACGAAAAAATAAACTAAAGACAATTATAAATTTAAAGACAATAATAATCAAAATAAATATGCCTGGTGAATTCCCTTGTGTTCCCAAAATAATGCTGCCAAATGTGTTCTTATCGAATTTGTGTTTGCATTCCGTTATGGTAATAGAGTTAATGATACCTAAATAAAATAAAATAAAAATTTAGGTTCAATGTGAACGTGTCTTGCATTATTTTATGATTTAATCACTTTTGTCTTTGTTTATTTTATACAAAGATACCTGTATATATTACTGAACCTGCAGAGTTGCATTCAAAATGCATGTTACCCATGTGGAAAATAAAGTGAAATAAACTCACAGCACCTCCCGTCCCGTAATGATCGGAGATAATTTGCAGCATTCTCATGGACAACGTTATTCTTTTCAGATGAATGAAAACTCTTTATATGCGCTGGTTCCAAGTGTTGCACGCCTCTGAACAAACAGCGAATCAGTCACGAGCATTGATGGCTTTTCTTTTGTCTGTTCTTGTCACGTCAATTCTAGACTTTTTACGGGTCGCCCGCATGTTGCGGGGTAGATGAGTAAAATTACCCGCACATGAAATACATATGGACGAGGAACTGGATTAAGCCTCGTCGGATTTTGCGGGAGGTGGGTGAGAGTTCACACACTGGCCACTGTTTAATATATTTGGCGACTTCCCAGATCTATGGTTTTGCAATTTCCCGATATTGTCAATCATCATCCGTTCACAATCGGCATCAAGATCTTTGTAAGACATCATCGATATCCGATTACATCGTCACATCACCCAGCCCTACTAGGAAGATGTCAGGATGATTTCTTAAGAGTGGCAAAGTGAAAAGGATTTTCTGCTTAAGTGAACACACAATAAAATATAGCACTGCAGTAGCTCGGTATGGAGCGTTATTCAGAGCACTCTGCACTGCATTTCAAGGTAACATCTTCCCCAGGCAACATCTGTAATTCACAAACACAATGCCCATAACTGTATATCTCACTGACAGAGGAGAAAACACACTCTTTTAGAGGGGAAAAAAAAGTGCAATTACTTGTTGCACAGTGGGGTGGACAACAAAAGTGTTATTTATTGCACAGCAATGAGTGTACATGTATGCTTTTGCGTGAGAGAAAGAACAGAATATATACAATTTTCTTTGGGAATAAACAATGTAAAGATTGTGTACCAGCTTTTTAAGGTAAGCTACCAGCTTTAAGGGATAGTTCACTAAAAAATGAAAATGATGTCACCATTTATTCACCCTTGTGTTGTTCCAATCCCATATGACATTTTTATCTTCTGTGGAAAAGGAGATCCTAGGCAGAATGGCAGCCTCAGTCACCATTCACATTCATTTTATGGAAAACTCATTTTGCCAAACATCTCCTTTTGTGTTCCACTGAAGAAGAAGAAAAGAAATAGAATAACAAGAGGCTGAACAAATGATGAAAATATTTTGGGTGGACTATCTCTTTAAGAGTAATGCAAACCATGAATGTTGCATCCTTTTTAATGTTGTTTGGGTTGATGTCGGTCTCCTTCATCATGCAGAGTTTTCCTCCAAGTATTGATTAAAGCATTTGCCCACTGTCTGTGTGAATGCTTAATCTGTCCTCTGATTCCATGTCACGTTCTGACACGCCCAAGTTGCTATCACCATGCAGAACTACAAGCCCCCATTTTATTTCACTTGACCTTGCAAAACTTACCCATCTCGCCCAAACTCACTTGAAGCATCTCTAACTATAGTCAAAGTTTTTTTGTTTGCAGGTAAAAGGTCACATTGATGCACACCTGTATGATTTGCAACAAGCTGCACCACTTACCCAGAAAAGTGAATACAACGTACTTACATAATAATCACATGCCATCTTGCCTATTCATTTGAACTAAATTCCAAATGTCATCATTAACATGTCATTGTCATTTCACTCCTCATCAGCAGCTTCCTCCCATTTCTCTATCTCTAACATGTGTGCTGCAGAGAAATCAAAACTCTGTCACATGGAGCTGTGCTCTTCCTATTGGACGAGCTCTGGCCTTGATCTAGGTGGCTGATTTGTTGTTGCTAAGCAGTGAAGAACCAAACTACAGGAAAGCTAGTGTTCAAGCAACTGGGTCCTAGTGCCTTCAGTTATCTGTCTCGATGTCCCCCCTGTACTTTCTCCTTCTCATCTCCCCAATCTCTCCCTCTATTTCTCCTCTCTGCCACACCTCTGTCCTCTTCCCACCCATTGCTGCAGTGCAGTAAGGTGTGTCCTCTGCAATGAATGAAGTAACAGCTGTAAAGAATGAAACCATAAACAGAGCAAAAATCAATCAGCTCAAGTTCAGAGTGAGCTCAGGCATTGGCACAAGGCGAAGAATAACAACAATGATTCGACATCAATAAAAACAATTATCTGTGAATAAAAAAGGGTCCTATATTCAGTTTTAAAACTTTAAAAACCAAGTTATTGCCAATGTTAAGAGAGACATCAAAATGCTTCAATTTGACTAATTTGCCATGAATTTAAAAAGTGTGTCAATGTGCACAAGTGCAAAAGACTCCATTAAAACATTTAAATCAAGAAGAGAACATGCCACGTTTAGCTTTGATAGAAATATGCATGCTAACAGGACATTGCGAGCTGATAACTTTCATCTCGGAGTGATGGAATTTATTTGAGATCATGTAAAATAAAATTGATAGATCCTGCCTAGTTATCTAGCCATCAAGACAAACAAAAAACATGCACATGAACTACACTCTTTCTCCCCTCTTGCGCTCTCCCTCTCTCCCTCTCTCTCTCTCTCTCTCCCTCTGCTCCCAACTCAAATTCTGAGCACTTTTTCTTTCCACTCATCTAATTGGTCAAAAAGTTTGCCTGCTCAGCTCTTCTGATTGGCTGTTGCTAAGCAGTAGGCAGTAGGAGCTAGACGTCTGGCAGAGTCTGCACCAGGCAGTAGAAAGTGGCATCACCGTGAGTGGTGTGTGTGTGTGTGTGTGTGTCTATGAGGGCATATTTGGGTGGTTTAAAAGAAAAAAATTTGTAGGTTTTAAACTAGTAATTACAAGATTATTATGCTATAAATGGGTTTTATGAGGACATTTCTAGTGTCCCCATAATTAAAATCGCCTAACTTACTAAATGTCTTTTTGAAAATGTAAAAATGCAGAACGTTTTTTGTGAGGGCTAGGTTTAGGGGATAGTAATATATAGTATACAGAACAAAAATCCTTATGTCTATGGAGAGTTCTCATAAGGATAGCTGCACCATCGTGTGTGTGTGTGTGTGTGTCTGTGTGTACATGTGTGATAGTGAGGGCACCTCGAGTGAAGTGCTACTTCCAAAACATCCCTCAGGAATCACCACCAGTTCAAAAATACACACACAGAGGCAAAGCAGAGCTACATTGGTCAGCTATATCACATGCCAAACAAATAAGCATCACAAACTAATACAAAATGTAAAATCTGTCAATCTACAGCATTTGTAGCATAATGTTGATTAATATATATATATATATATATATATATATATATATATATATAGCAAAAATTGTGGCTTCAGTAATGAACTTACAATGGATGTGAAGGGGCCAGTCTATAAACATTAAAAATATTAACTTCAAAAATAAAGCCACAATATGTAAACATTATACGTGTTAACATGATTTTAGTGTGATAATATCCCTTGCTAAACTTGTGACAACTTTATTGTCATGACAACATCATGCCAGTAAACTGTATAGTCTGGTTAACCCTGGTAAATCCCTAAATTTCACACTAAAATCATGTTTATTGTTTACATCTTTTGGCTTTTCTTTTGAAACGGTGTGCATTTTACATTCAATGACTGGCCACTTTAACGTCCATTGTAAGTGCCTCGTGGTAACCCTGAGTTTTGCTTTCTTTTTTTAGAAATCAAAAATCAATTTGAAAGTCAAAATAATTTTTTTATATCATTATTTAAATATATTTAAAATGGAATATTCTGGGTTCAATACAAGTTTAGCTCATTCGACAGCAATTGTTGATAACCACAAAAATTAAGCTGGCAAGTTGTTTAAATCATTGTTCTAATGGTCGTCGTTTTAAGGGGTTTACAAAAATTTTAGCAGGATAAATGTAAACAACTTTACACAGAAAAGTTAGAAAGCGATTTTATCACACTACAATCATGTTAACACACATATTGTTTATAGTTGGCCCCATTCACTTCCATCATAAGTACCCAGATTTTTGCTTTTCTTTTTTTTTCTTAAGAAAAGGAGGAGCAAGTTGAATTATTATTATTTTTTTTTAAGTAAATCAACATGCCACAAATACTGTGGATTTAACTTGTATTGAACTTTGAACATTCATTTCGGTGACTCTGTTGCCCAGTCTTTGCCCTAACAACAGCTGTCTGACGCCTGGGTGCTGGTACCTGGTGTTTGGTTGGTTGGTTTGTCTGCAAGATCTTCATTTTGTCTTCTATTTTTTCTTATTCTCAAGCAATCAATTTTTCAGTCAATAAACTTTTATGCACTAAACAATAGAATGAGTTTTTGAGAGAGTCTTTAATCAGAACGTACATCCCCCCCGCCTCCCCCTCCTACAATAGCTGCTTTGTTGTGAGTAGATATCTCCTGGGTTAGGCTCCCATTTGCCAGTCGACCATGCTGTGCAACACATAAAACTGTCCCAGGAGAGCACCATCCCCCAGTAAAGCTGTTCCATGTCACAGGGAAGGCCTGAGGGTGTTGATTTGCATCACTGTGTTACTGATAAATGAGCACAAAGATCTGGTTCCTGTGCAATATAGAGGCAACATTTGGAGAGAAAATTTTAATTGCATTAATACATTAACAATATAGGCTGCATGTTTGTTATAAACAATTTATAAGGGGAATGTAAATTCCCTTTACGGTTGATTAAACTGTACATAAATGCATGAGGACGTATGATAAGGAGGATCATAGGGGAACACACTGAGGTGTGAGTGTGTGTTTTATCTCGGCAGCAGGTGTAAAGGCAGATGCTACTCTCCCCCCATTAGAGATACTGAACCAATGCAGAGTTAAACACACTACAAACTATTCCCATGTGTGTGCATGACACATATAACTATGCCACCAGAAACAAAGACCAGCCCCTCCTTTAGGTGATATATGACTACTGTCAAGACCAAGTCCCAACAACTTACACATTAAAACGCTTTTGCTATAGTGTGGCTGGTGTTATAAGGTGGATTTCCAGCAGGCTATTCAAAGCGGATTCATATCCGTCAGATAACAGTTATCACTGCATTGATGATTTGTCAACACATCACACATCATGTAGCGCAGGGCATGCAGACTATAATTAGAACAACCCAACTAGCTTTTTCATGTTTCTCATGTAAATGGGATATTGTGGTTGAAAAAGAGGTTCCAAAATCATGCATGTTACCTTCAGTTATTTTCTTCCATAAACTGCTAATTATTTTCTTCTTGTTATGCTGTAAACCAGTAATGAGGTGCCTGTACATTACAGCACAGACACCCTATTTAATATACCAATCATTGGTCATGTTTACATGCAACCAAATAATCAGTTTAGAATCCAACTTATCGGACTGAAAAGGCTTCATGTAAACAAAAATTATATGGATCAGAAATGCATTTCCATCCGATTGAAAGAGGTGGTGTAGACCGAAAATAATCTGATTAAAAGAAAAACAAATAGCCATGTAAATGTTTGAATCCGACTACTTTCTCAATCCTAATCTTAAATACCTTGCACTCATGTGCAGAGATGTGGTGTGTTTATATGTTGTATGTTTATTTATGATACTCTTTGCAAGAACCTTATTTATACAAAGCAATGCCAAAACGCATTATTAAGAGTATGCAGGCTCAGACTGAATATTCTGCAGTGCACATATTGTCTTTCATGAGATCACATTAAGCAATATAGAACATTGTGTCATTCTTAATAGGGACTTTATAATAGGGAGCAGCAGGTGTGATTAAGGCGTTATGTGTTCCATTGCGAGTACGCGACTTCACTCACTTCCTGACGTTGAAACCATGATTTCTAAAGCATTTCTTCTTTGCCATAGCGACAGTTTATCGTATGTGACAGACTAAAGTAAATGTTAGAATATGTTAAAAGTTAAGATATGATGCAAAGTGAACACAGTAAATAGCCTAAACATCCTCCTCAAAACTTATGTTAAATTACACACGGTTATAGACTTTCAATAAAAACATCATAAATATCGGTAGACTATTAATAATAATATCTAGGCTTTAGACGTAGGCTATTTAAAGGCCATCGTACAAGAGTAAAACTCTTCTTTTGACAGTTATGTAACACTACAAGCGTCCCTTATCTTGCTGTTTTAAATAGCCTTTTTTTTTCTTGAATGGTTAAATGATCTGTTCTGCTGTCATTATTGCTAAGTGATTTTTGCATAGCGTCCCGTCTGCAGCGGTTGCTTAAAGTCCCTGTAATTTTGTATCCATTCTACATCTGTAAACTCCTTTAAGGACAATTCTCACCCACATATCTTTACTTCGTACTCGCATCCAGAGATGCCTGAGGTTATATTGGAGGAATGGGCATGAGTCAAATACATGGTTAAGACAGACAGGGTATTAGACTTCTAATTCTTTGTTTGCCAAGTAGAGTGAGCAACATAAGAAGAAAGCTTTTCTGGCATATTTTTTAGATATCTCAAAGCAAAAACAACAGTTATGAACTTTGGTGCCATTCTCACTTTCTCAGCCTATCTCCGTTTCTTCAGAACACAACGATTGACACTCTTTGCATGCGCAGAAGTTTGGCTTATTGGGAATACAGAATCGGGGAGAAAATAAATTACAAATTTTTTTAAGGGGACATATAAACAGTTTGGAATCAGCAATCGAATTTAATTTATTCAGATTGATTAAAATTAAGTTGCGTAAACTAGGGATGCACCAATCCGATACCTGGATCGGTATCGGCTCCGATACTGAAGCTTTTAGACAAATCGGGAATCGGTCCAATGAGCCCGATCCAAATCCGATACTGTGTGTTAGTCATGTTCATTACTGTCAAGCTCCAAAAATGACATAAAAGAACAATAAAAACACAATTAAATTAGATCATATGACTCGTGCATTTTATTCAAAGCCACTTGAAGACGTGCTATAGCTCTGTGAATCACAAAAGGCTGAGTTTAATAAGTAAATATATAGTATGCGCAGCGCCAGCAAGTTAGTAAATGGCACTGCTCCGTTTACACACGCATACACACTCGCGGCTATTTTTAGCCTTCACACGGTGTGCAATATTTGAGCACTACTCTCGAACAATATCTCAGATGTAGATGCTCAATAGTCCGGTTCACTTATAATATGCATTTAGAATGGCACCAGATGTGCTTTTTACCAGAATCTGAATAAGATGCTAATTAAACTACTGTGAACTTGCCTACAAACAGACACACTTACAGGACTTTCTGGAGAGTTCAGAATGTCAAAATAAAAGCGTGAGGGTTTAAAAGTTAAAGGTGCATGATTGAGATATATTACAATATATTACTATTATATTTGTTTACAAATGATAACAATATTTAAGTTTAATGGGTTCCACAAAAATAAATGTGTGAATGAAAAGTGAGCTGATATCTTACAACTAAATAGACCAAAAAAGAGATCTGAATCCTTTAAAGTCCAGATGCAAGTTAAAAAAAAAAAAAAACACTTCTACTGATGACTTATACCGAAATTACTGTTACTTTTGCTGCTACATTTTCCAGTATACTTGTTAATATTAAAGTTTTTCTTAGTAAGCTATACATATATATTGAAATAATGTGTAGTTACAGGTTTGTGTGTTGCTTTACCTTTTCAAGAGTACCAATTAGTTCCTCACAATAATGTAAAGATATTCTAAACTGATTATGCAAAAAAACAACACTGGCATCGGAATCAGCAGATTCTGAGATTTACGATATCCGAAGAGAAAGTGGTATCGGTGCATCCCTAATATAAATATAGCCATTCAGCTTTGATGAGGTGGTCAGTCTAAGTGCCAGTTGGGTGTACAATAAACCACCAGCACAATGATGCATACAATGCATAAAATAAAAATTATTTAAATCCATTAAAATATACAACAAAATACTATAAATTATATATATAAGATATATTAAACCTATAAATGTGTGCGTGTGTGTGTGTAAGCTACATATGGATTAAGTGCCCCTCGAAAAAAAAAAAAGTGCTATGTCCATTAGCTGTTTGCTTTAGTTCTGAAAAGTGATCATCCTAAATTAGCATCAAATCTATACATGTAAATGTTTTTTTTCCCCTCAGATTTGACCATGGTTCTTCTCATGATTCTTTATAAGGTTTTAGAGGTGTTCTGATCAGTGCTGACAAGCTGTCTACACCCTAAAATTCCTCACTGCTGCTGAGCCTTCATGTGCAAGGTTTTTATCTTCCTCCCATCTTACCTGACTTTTCAGACTGCAGACTTTTCTACATACTTCATGTTGTCGATTCACTATTTTACATATAGCTTTTTAAAGCCTGTTAATAGCAAGATTAGTGGTCATCAGATATAAGTTGATGGTTGATGTGGATCTAGAAAGCAGGGTGGCTGGATAATCAATATATGCGAAATATTAAATAAAGCTAAATTAGATTAACATAAAATAGCAGAAATTATATAACAAAAACATTCACAATATTTACTCAATTAACCTGAAAACAAACAAGTGCATTATCATAAAGTAGATTTTTAAAATGTAGATACCCTAAAAATGGTCAAATATTGGACGATTAATAAGCCTATAATTAAGATAATGGGAATCCCATCAAGTGCTTCTTAAGGAAAATCCTCCATGACTGACCCAAAAAATGGGTGTTACAGTCCAATATGGCTTGTGCAGCATGGTGATAGTAAGGAGTACAATGTGTGACAGATTTTACTGCAGTGGACCAGCACATGTGTATGCCATGACCTTATCAGGTCCAATGACATCTCTTTAAAGCCAACTTATTCAGCTACAGCTGAGGGAAAATGCAACAATAACACAAGGGAAGTGTGTAATAAAATCATATGGAGAGAACTAAGAAGGTCTTGGTCAGAACGTTGGGTAGTAAAAAACTTTTTTGCTTTAAGACCTCAGTGCTGTCTCCTGGAGGAATTCATCACTGGATCATTCAACAAACCTCCACATCCTCCTGCTCGGCATTGCAGCTTTCTAGGCGGATCAGAGGGCTCGCAGAGCGACTCATTCCACCATTAACAAAAACAAAACAACAGGAAAGTTTGATGCGCGCGCGGCTGGGAGACGCATTTCATTTGGAGCATCTGTGCAAACATCCACTGCCTCCGCAGACCGCAGTCTAAACACCGGCTTTATTAGATATAACTGCAGTATTAACGGAGAGCTCATGTCTGAATACACAATACGTTTATAGAGCGATAAAATGACACTTAATACAAGGGAGGAAATATAAAAGTTCACCAAGAAGTTTCTCTATTAGTGTTACCTCAGACTGCGCCTTATCAACTTGTGTGTTTACAAATAATACCAGCGTCATTCTCAAAGATTCTTACGCATCCCACGCCCACACTCAAAACACTGCGGCAGTTGGCAACCGACACAGAATCTCCCCCCCCGGGGCAGCAACAGCAGTAAAACAAGTTTTAAAGACCAGTAAAACAAGTTTTAAAGACCAGAAAAACACAGAGCGGGGTGTGGCTAGCACACGGCAGTCAGCTCTTGACATCCATGTAAAAGAGTCTCTCAGCGGAAACGCGTACAACTGTCATGTGTCACTCTCGTTGACCCCAAAGTGTGCGACATGCGAGATAAGCGTCCTAGACATGCTCTGTATCGCTCAAAAGTTTGCGTTATAATAAAATAATCAAGAAATCAATTCTAAAAAAGAGAGAGACTTGAAATTAAGGAACAGCGTTTGACTTCATCTAACACAATTAGAAAATTCTCATGGCAAGCATAAAACAACTGTCACACTGATTTACTTTAATTTTTTTGTAAATGTTTTGCACATATTTAAATACTGTTTTGTGGCCCAGAGCTGGAAGCATCCACCATCACGAGCTCCAGCTCAGATGAACACAAACTTCACTGAAGTTCAATAATCCATCTGAAACAACCCAACGGTCGTGTCACACCCACAAAAACAAAACCCCTGCGATGGTTGCGTTTGAGGCGGGTGTTGACAGCCTACCTTCTGCGCCGATTAAAGTTTGCGTCGCTGTCTCCAGACGGTTCTTCGCTTTCTCCGGTCGAGTCGTACTCGTCGTCCTCCACGGTCACTTCTCCAATGCCCGGGACTACTCTAACGTTTTCCACTATCCGCTCCATAACGGCAACATCTTCTGCACCCTCCGTGTTCGGCGTCGACACCGCTTCGAGTTCTCTCTTCGAGAGAGACTGACTTTGCAAAGTGCCCGTTAACGTTCTCAAAATAAGCAGCAGCACCAGGGATATGCACACGTTTCCGAACTGAAAGCCCCTTTCCATTGGGACAAGTGGCACATGAGGAGTTAGGCAATTACATACCAAATTGCAGGGTGAATTTTAAATACTAAACTATAAAAGGGCGCTGTACAAGTAAACTCGTCCTCTTTTAACGTAAACATACACTCAGCGGCACCATGTTATTCCCTTTATACTTGACGTTGGCCGCGCTGTGGTAACATTAAGCCCCGCCCCGTTTCCAAACGCCTATTGGCTGCGAACGACCAGCTCTTGGGTGTAAATCCCTGAAGTTTGTGCTGATAGGTGCAAGCACTTGTCAGTCTTCAAGACCCGTCTACTAAGCACATTTTGATTGGGTCTCGCAACTGTCTTATACAGTGCAGTCTGTCGACGTAGTCGGCCCTCTGTACACTTCAGATCATTGGACACTTTTCTTGTCACTCAGAAAAAAAGGCGGGAACAAAGTCAACCTCAAGCAGGAGCAAGGCGGGTACGTCCCGCCTTCTAAAGAATATTATTGGCTACAGCGTTGAGCTAATAAGCAATAAGATGGTAATATTAACTTGGAGTTGTTTCATTGGCATTTTTACAGAAGCCGCGAAAGAGGATTGGTCTGCCCATTGGTCTGGCACTCTGTCAAATAAACTCGGTACCGCATTGATTTCTGAAAGGTGCTCAAATTAAATAACGCCTCTTCGTGATTCTGATAGGGTAAAAAGTACGAGCATGGAAATTGCGACGTGGCCGTTTGTTGGAGGACAATCAGCGAGATCATATTGACATTTCCGTGCCTGTGTACTGAAAAAGGGAACAGAGTTCAGTGCTCATAATTTGTACAAAATTATCTAAAAGCAGCAACTAAGTACAGCACTCTCCTATAAATTAACGTTTTCATGTTGCAATAATGCAACATTTATCGGGTTGTAATTAAAGTATAATAATAGTGAATAAAAAGTACAATACGGTTAGCACATTTTAATAAAATAACAATGCATTTTGAATAAATTCAAATTAGCAATTTACTATCTTGGCAGTCCCACTAAATGTTGACCGAATAGACAATGCATATGCCGCCCTCTTGTGTTGCGTCGAAGTAATTTGTTAACTCACGTATGTCATCATTTGGAGTTTTCCCAACAGGGGTCCACAAGGGGGTGCTGAGGAGTCCACGGAAAATTTCAGAGAAAAGGCGTGTAAAATGCATATTTACATGATTACGGTTTCATTCATCTATTTAAATACTAAAAATGTCTTCAGGTTTGTACAACTATTCTATTAGTGGGTAACACACACACACACACACACACACACACAAAAATTATTAAAGCCAATGATATAATTTTTAAACGCCATAGTTTTGTTGTTTTTTTTTTTAAATCACAATTACTACCCCCCCTACCACCAATCCCCACTAATTTAATTAAAATGTTAGAGACTAAAGAACAAAAACGAGTTTCATAATTATTTGGTCCAATTTTTAATACTGACTTTAAGAAAACAATACTTGAAAATGTCATATAGTTTCACAGTAAAACTGGGAGAGCAAAACACAAGCTGGTATTTTAAGTAGTACTATACCCAAAATTCACAGTGAACTTAGAAGTGATTCAGAACAACAAGAACAATATTGTAAGGAAATAAGGCCTGCTGGATGTCTACTGAGCCAAATTCACACCACATCGAAAACATACAAAAACCAAATCAATATGGAAAAGCGGAGAGTAATTTCACCTTCAAATAGTGAATTTTGTCCAGGGAAAAAATTACCTTTGAAATGATTGAACACTTCACAAAACTAACCATTTGGTGCATGTAAAGGCCACAATTTAAAATATTTGAGGTTGAAGTTAACATGGTTAGAACATAAGGAAATTTGACAATCATCAGTTATAAGAAAAAAAGACTGAATATTATTTCAAATGATCCAGTGAACCTACAAAAGATCAATATGAGGGGCTGTTATTTTTGAGAACAGTTCCATCTTAAACTTTTTTTTTTTATTATTAAGTTGCATGCATTTGTAAGGCCAGCAGCTATGAACTACACTTAATCCATGCATTATAAACATGAGGCACAGAAACAAGACTACATTCAGTAAATTTACATCCATGCATGACAAGGCCATTTAAAGCAGCACAGAATGCAAACACACACTGTAGATGTGTGGGACATTGCATATGCAGAATTTTCCAGACAGTAGCTGAGGGGAAAACAGGTATATCTGAGGGCCTAATGTTGCATTGGTGTGTAAAATTCCACATTTCATGAACACCACCAAAAGGATAACGAAAATGTAATGATCACATGCCTCTCACACGACACTGGTGGTTTCTGTACCACAAAACTGAGAAACTGTAAGAAAAGAGCTGCCAGAGTCGGTGTATTCTAATGGCACTAGAGGTGTGCAGGCTGGTCTGTTACATGAGAGAAAGTTTCTTAGTTGACAGGAGGGTCTCGAGTCTTAACACTTCCATCCTCCATTCCAAAGTACACCCTCTCAGCCATCCCCACAAATAAGCCTGTCTCAACCACACCTACAAAGAAAGAGATTTATTCAACATGTTGTGAGGAATATACAGTGGCTCAAAAAGCCACACTTAATGCAGGAATTTTGTCACATTAGATAACAATCTCAAACATTTTCTTAGAACTAACTTCACTTTTCTTAGCCATTTTTGCAATCATTTTAAACCAACTAGTCTCGAGGTCATTTTAGTGGATGTATGAAGTCAATTCGCCTCAAGTTCACATTCACACAGGTGTCCAAGCACAGGTGAGTTCATCACATTAACTCTGAACATGTTCCAAAGTTTGACAAGCAGAATGTATCAGAATCCAAAGACATTGATACTGTCCAAATACTTTGTTGGGCCACTGCAAGAATGCAATTTTGCTTATCTGAACTGACCTGGGATCATCTTGATGGCCGTGTTGACCTCTTTCCAGTTCTGAGAATGCTCAAACTTCCAATCCAGGATGAAGTTACTGTTATCAGTAACCACCGGACCCTGAAGTTAGATATTGTAAAGGGAGACGGTCATCATTGCTGCTGGTTGGACCACCTACTTTTTCTAAGCATAGTAAGTGCTACATACAGTGCACATGGAAAAACACTGCTAATTTCATAGAAAGTTAAGATAAGGCTTAAAAAACAAGCCAAGACAGTAACAATATCAAATATTTGTAAACCACACCCAGTTACACTAGGACATATAACCATGACACAGTAAGAACTGTAGAAATCTATCAATCTAGAACAGACTCCTACCGCTTTACTGACTGCCATCCTCAGCATGGCCTCTCCTCCAAACCGGCGAGCAATGGCTCTGGACACGGGCACATACGCCATAGGGATGACCTCCACTGGCACACCTTTCTTCCACTGCTGCCCAAGGGCTTTTGAGTCCTTTCTGCCCATAGAACAAGTGACATGATAAAACATGACTGCATGTACAGATTAGAGGTTAAGATGTGTTCATCTAGTGGAAGACACGCTTATGTAATATAACAATCACAGCCAGAGTTATGATGAAAGATGACCCCTAGGTTTGTATTGATGAAGAACTATAATCAATGTTAAGCAATCCTAACAAGAGCGGCAATTCTGTGGATAGAAATGCCTTATTGATGAGGTCAACAGAAAATGGCCAGACTGGTTTGAACTGACATAGTCTACAGTAAATCAGATAACCACTCTGTACAATTGTGGTGAGAAGAATAACATCTCAGAATGTTATTCTGTAACCAGTTAGCTTTTTGTTTTGTGGGTTAGAGTACTTGACTTCAAAATTACTTAAAAATGCCAATCCCTTTAAGAACTATTTTGGCAAAAGCTTGTCCATCCATCCATCAACAACCGCTTATCCTGTACAGGGTCGCGGGGGGCTGGAGCCTATCCCAGCTAACTTTGGGCGAAAGGCGGGGTACACCCTGGACAGGTCGCCAGTCCATCGCAGGGCCACACATAGACAAACCACCATTCACACTCACATTCACACCTAGGGCAATTTTTGGAGACATCAATTAACCTAGCCTGCATGTCTTTGGATGGTGGGAGGAAGCCGGAGCACCCGGAGAGAACCCACGCAGACACGGGGAGAACATGCAAACTCCACACAGAAAGGCCGGGGCAACCAGGGTTTGAACCCACGACCTTCTTGCTGTGAGGCGACAGTGCTAACCGCTGCACCACCGTGCCGCCCGGCAAAAGCTTGATTGGAGTTAATTTGATTGTTAATTATAAATGTATAGTAATATTTCAAATAACTAGCATCTAATTGCAGGTAAATAAATTATCCAACAGCAGGGTAAGCAAGCAACCATTTAGCAAAGTTCAAAGTAACGACTTTGTTACCTTCTATTGCCTGTAGGCCACACACATACCTATAGTCTGCAATGACAATGAAGTGTTTGGCACAACCAGCCACAATCTTCTCCTGGGTCAAGCAGCCCCTATTTTAAAGAAGGAAAAGAAAAGAGGAAGCAATTGACATTTCTTTATATTTCAAATTAAATACTAAAAACATTTTTATATTACTGAGAATTGACATGAGACCCGGTCTGATGACACCTCAGGGGTTTCACACTAATGAAGACAAGAAATTGCAGCATATCCTTGAATTAGTGTAACCGTTTTTTCTAAACTCACCCTCCTCCCTTTATTAGAGTCAGAGCAGCATCAACCTCATCAGCACCATCAATCGCTACATCCAGCTACGAAATATTTGTAATAATACAATTATTTTAAACATAAGAAAATATGTACCATTTTATCAACAATTCATATTTTGGCAAAACAGTATTTTTATGTGCAATAATCATCATACAACACCTCAGAGCATTTATTTGGGATTTAAAATGATATAACATGCCGTAGGATACTGTATGAATGATACAGGACCAATTAGGCTGCATTGGGTTGACTGTTCATTAAAATTTCCCTAACTCACCTCAGGATGTCGGTCTAAATCAGAAAGAGTGAGACCATGCTGCAGAATCAGCTGACGGGCCTGAATAAACACAATTGAGACCGTTAGTTGGAAGTTCTAATATGCACTACTACTGTATAAAACAGGTCCATGATACTGACTAGTCAATACAGCATGCTAAAATATACAATATAGTAACATCTGCGGATAACAGTTTTCAATAAGTTTCCATTTGTTAACATTAGTTAATGCAATTAGGTATCATGGACTAATAATGAACATACATACATTATATATATATATTTTTTTTTTTAACAACATTAATTACTGTTTTATATCTATAGAAGGTTTATACCAACCTGGAAGGAGGTTGGGACACACACAATGTTCAGCTTCTCCTGTCTGACCCTCTCCGCTAGAAGAGAAAAGTCATACTTTAGTAATTATCATAGGCAAGAGCTTTATGTGGGCTTTGCATAAGCGCATAATATTAGATATCTTACCAAGTCTGTCCACAGCATAGATGATAGTTGAGCCGCTGCCCACCCCAACAACCTGATTGTTCTATGTGTGATGAGAGAGATAGAAAAGGCAAAAAAATAAATAAATGTCATTTGAGGTTTTGAAGAATCCAAAGTTCAAACTGCTAGTCCACTTTGTACTGGTGGTTCACACCTTAGTTTGATACTGTGAATTATCAAAATGTATGAAATATTTACAGTACAATGAGTATGAGAACAACCATTAGTTGTGGTGGTGTTCCAAGAGTGCTCATATACAGCACATCCCAATAACTTTAGGACACTTCCCCATTTATATTACACAGTTTTTACAACCATTTTGATTCATTGTTGATTTTGATTTCATTCACTGATTTGTTCAGTGACCACTTCTGGATAGAGGTCGACCGATAGTGGGTTTTGCAGATACCGATAACTTAGGTGGGAAAACAGATCGATAGCCGATTAATCAGCTGATAGTTTTTACAATTTATAACTTGAATAAAAACTTTTATATTTATTATATTATTGTCATTTTAAATCTATAAATGATATACAAGAAAGAGAGAAAGGGATAGAAAAAATATAAAAAAAATAAACTCAAGTCTTGACTTATTAAAGGTAATTTTAGAATGGCATTGTCTATATTATACATCAATGTACCCTCACATGAACACATTGTATTATATAACAAGACAACGTGCCCTCATGAATATCACATTTATTTCAGACAGATATATTTTACCATGCTCTAAGTTTTTTGTACATAATTACGTCATAAAATTAGGAAGTTTAGACAGAAGAGAATTATGTCAGAACAGAGAAAAGTTTGGGAAACTTTATAGTCAAAAATTATAAGATGTAAAACTATAAAACTGTTCCTGTGCTCACGCTTTGTTTTCTCAAGCAAATGAACGGCCGAGCAAAAACAAAAAAACTCAGGCAACATATTCACAAAAGGTTGCCATTAATGACTGCTAAGTAACTTAGAAATTCACTTAGAAACAAAACCTCTTCAGAGCACTCATGTTTATAATCTGATTGGAACAAATTGGATGCACCTCAAAAAAACAAAAAACTGAACGGATATGCACAAATTCATGTGACTTTTTTATTATTGAAAACAGCATATTATGAGAAAAGGTAAGCAGTTTCCATCCTTAACTTAACATTGTTCCAACCATCTGAACAGCTAATGTCCATTTGCTTGTCCTCTCCACCTTGTCGGCAATGCAATTCTCCAGTGCAGCAATTCGTTAAAAACAAATTAGTTACCAAACCACCGTTCTATAGTTTAGGGGCCACTACTGCAAAGGCGCGGGTTCCCCTAGTCTTTAATCTAGATCTAGTAACTGTCAAAAGCTTCAGATCTGATGATCTAAAATATATTTGGGGGTTATGTGCATGTAGCATATCAGCAAGGTATGAGGGCACTAATCCATTGAGAGATTTATAAATCAAAATAAGTTATTTATAATCAATTCTGTATTGAACAGGGAGCCAGTGAAGAGAATGTAAAATCGGAGTAACATGGTCCTGCTTGCAAGCACCCGTCAGCATTCTTACTGCTGCATTTTGGACCATTTGTAATCTTGATAGGGAAGCATGGATAATACCCATATAAATGAAGTTACAGTAATCCAGATGGGCAAAAATAAATGCACGAATGACCTTTTCAAGGTCCTTTAATAAAAGAAAGCACTGACTTTGTTTAAAAGTCTCAATTGAAAAAAAGCTTGTTTTTACAACAGAATTGATCCGGTTGTTGAACTTCAGGGCGCTGCCACATACAAAGCCTAGATTTTTCACAAACGGTTTGAGGAAAGGAGCCAACTGGCCAAAATTAACATAGGCCGGGCTAGCAGAACCAGAGGGACCAAACATAATCATCTCATTTTTTGTGTTATTAAGGCTTAAAACATTTAAAGACATCCACGATTTCAGATCCTCTAGACAGGCCAGCAAAAGTTCAAGTGTATTACCATCATTTATTTTCAAAGGAAAGTAAATTTGTGTATCATCTGCATCACAATGAAAAGATACCCCATGTTTCTTAAGCACACTTCCTAAAGGAAGCATATAAAGCGAAAACAATACCGGAGCCTGAATAGAGCCCTGAGGAAAGGCCACAGGTGAGAGGGGCCGAGACATTCACCAAAAGAAACTGAAAAGCTTCTGTTTGAAAGATAAGATTTAAACCAGCTAAGAGCGTTACCACAGATACCTGCACACTGCTCGAGGTGTGAGATAAGGATGCCATGATCCATGGTATTAAAAGCTGCACTAAGATTTAAGAGCACCAAAATTGCAGAATTCTTTGAATCAACATTCAAAAAATATTGTTGAAAACTTTAAAAACAGCAGATTTAGTGCTTTGTTGAGTTGACTAATGATTGAATGGCATCGTTCATCCAAGGATTGTTTTGGTTGAAGATATTTCGCCCTCAAAGGAGCAACAGATTTCAGGGTCTTAGTGCAGGTTGAGTTAAAATCATTAATATGCTCCTCAGCACTGTAGTGTAAGTGAGTAAAAGACTGAGAGGATTGTAATGCCTCCGTGTATGCATCAGTGAAATCTCCTTTTGTGGTAGAAGTAATTGTACTAGACCAGCAAATAGGAATATGAGATTTTACAGTTTGGTGCAGGAGAGGAACAGAAAACAATACAGGCTTGTGATCATCAAAAATAACGTCTCATATCTCAATATTAGAGATAAACAAACCAAGGGACAGGACAAGATCCACTTGACTTTAAGATCCAAAGTGTGACCATGAACGTATGTAGGACCATTCACAAGTTGGTCGAAGCCAAAAAGAGTATTTAAGAAGTCTTTAGCCTGGGAATTTGTTGAGCATCACACATGAATGTTCAAATCACCTACAAGGAGTATTCTATTGTAGTTGGGGACAAACCCCCCCAAAAAGTCAGTAAATTCCTTGTTGAATTTAGTAGGCCGTAAATTACCTCACACACCACATGATTCACCAAGTCCAGTAAAAATACTTGCAGCTCAAAGTCTGCATAAGTCATAGACTTTTAAGTACTACAGTTAAAATTACATCTAACAATGGATGCCAGTCCACCACCCCATCCTGTAGTCCGAGATGAGTTAAATAAGGCATAATCAGGGGGTATAAATTCAGAGAAAAGTTTTATATCCCCAACATTCAACCAGGACTCAGTTATAAATAAACAATTAGAGGTCACGAGAAATGATAGTAATTCAAGGAGAGTATCTTATTAACCATTGATCTTTCAATATTCAGAGCCAACCTGATCTGCGACTGGTTATACTCCAGCGAAGACTTATCTCGTTGCGATACACAAGGAAATTTGTAAATTTGGCTTGAACATGTTTCCATTGATCATGGTATAAATATGATTGGGGGGGGGGGGGGGGGGGGGGGATTGGGGGGGGGTTGTACTGGCTTATTTTTTGCCAAAAAACAAAAGAATAATGTGGAAGTAGAAGTGTAGATTTATAGTACAAATAACTTAAATATTGATTGTTTGTACACCCACACCCATTATATCACTTCTGGCAACATGGATTTAACCACTGGAGTCTTATCGATTACTTTTACGCTGACTCAATTACCTTTTTGAAGCATCAAAGTTCAGGCCACAATTCACAAAGGACCTACAGAACTGAGATATTCTTATAAAAATCTTCGTTTGTGTTCTGCAAAAGAAAGTAAGTCATACACATCTGGGATGACATGAGGGTGAGTAAATGAGAGAATTTTCTTTTTTTTTTTTGGTGAACTATCCCTTTAAAAGCAGTGCAGAGTTGTTCTTGTTACTTTGACTTTGTTTGGAACTATTTTCACTGGCGGAGGGGGAAAAATGCATGAACTGGCCAATTTTTGTTATTTAATGTTATTTACTTGTCACACTCGTAATCGCACCGTTCATTATATATCAGCACTGATGTGAAACACGGAACAAAAGCACTTTTGCGAAAACATGTTTAACTATTTAAAGAATTCACTTAGCACCACACTACGCTATTTCCAAACGTGCTAATCGCATACGGTTTAATTTTAGCAGCTTTAGCATGCTTATATCACCTAGCTTACTATATGTTTAAAATAGTCTCATGTGTAAAAGCAGGACAGGAGTTCAACTTCGTCTTCTAGGCAAGTGAGTGATGCCATACTCGGTGCTATCAGAGATCCGAACTACAATTTATCGCTTAGTAGCTCTAGATATCTAGTGAAAGTGCAATAGCAGATATTTGGTGTACATTGCATAACAATGCACGTCAATTAATCGAGGAGAACTAAACTGCGATACCAGAGCTTCAGGTACCATCATGAGAGAGTAATTTAATATTACTACAAGATAAATCGATATTCAGCATGCGATTCGTCTCTGTCTCCGCTCTACACGTTTACATGTTTCATAAAAGCGTTTATGAGCGTTTATTAAGCGTTATGTTCCCAATGTAGCCAGTTAAAACTGATGTAACTATGTTTACATTGAGTTACATAAACAATCTCACCTGTATGTGGTTGTCAACAGCAGCATAGGCTGCGAGCTTCTTTGCCTCTTCAGCCATGAGAGTGTCGTGGTCCCGCCTGCTGCTGTCACACACGTGTCTCCACTGGAGTAAATGAGCGTGTTTGAGGAGAGATCTGCTGCTGATTGCCGCAAACTCAACCCACCTCTGCGGCCTCATCACCCGAAAACAGACAGGCGGTCAGGAGGACAAAATTATGTACACATTTACATAATAAACAACCGGATAATATTAATAAGCGGATAATATTATTTAAGGGACGCTTAAAATAATACGTGTCAGCAAAGTACAAGTGTTTTCATGTCAGGCGTGTGTTGTGGGAGAGCTGTGAGCGGAGTTCCGGGATTACACTCAGCGTCACCACAAGAGTGCAGTAAATGCCTACATTATATAACCTCATGAAAATGTACCGTAGTCCTTGACGTGAATACTCATTTTAAACTTCTGTAAGTCGTTGAAGAACATGTACTATACATAGCAACCACTGGTAAACCCATGGTTGACTATAATTTCCATGGTTAGATCAATGTAAATATACACTAGTGGCCAAAAGTTTGGAATAATGTACAGATTTTGCTGTTTCGGAAGGAAATTAGTACTTTAATTCGCCAAAGTGGCATTCATCTGATCACAAAATATAGTCAGGACATTACTGATGTAAAAAAAACTGTACCATCATTATTTGAAAAAATAAAAAATAATAATTTTTGGCCCCATTTCCAGCAGCCATCACTCCAACAACTTATCCTGGAGTAATCATGCTAAATTGCTAATTTGGCACTAGAAAAATCTCTTGCCATTATTTCAAACACTGCTGAAAGCTATTTGGTTTGTTAAATGAAGCTTAACATTGTCTTTATGTTTGTTTTTTAGTTGGCACAGTATGCAATAGACTGGCATGTCTTAAGGTCAATATTAGGTCAAAAGTGGCAAAAAAGAAACCGCTTTCTCTAGAAACTCATCAGTCAATCATTGTTTTGAGAATGAAGGATATACAATGCTTGAAATTGCCAAAAAAAAAAAAAAAAAGATTTCATACAAAGGTGTACAGTCTTCAAAGACAAAGGACAACTGGCTCTAACAAGGACAGAAAGAGATGTGGAAGGTCAGATGTGCAACTAAACAAGAGGATAAGTACATCAGAGTCTCTAGTTTGAGAAATAGACACCTCACATGTCCTCAGCTGACAGCTTCATTGAATTCTACCCATTCAACACCAGTTTCATGTACAACAGATAATTGGAAAAGAGTGTTATGGATCTTAACCCCATTGAGCTTTTGTGGGATCAGCTAGATTGTAAGGTGTGTGAGAAGTGCCCGACAAGACAGCCACATCTATGGCAAGTGCTACAGGAAGTGTGGGGTGAAATGTCACCTGAGTATCTGGACAAACTGACAGCTAGAATGCCAAGAATCTGCAAAGCTGTCATTGCTGCATGTGGAGGATTATATGATGAGAACTCTTTGAAGTAGTTTAAGAAGTTCAGAATATTTTTTTCAAATTG